>JAODAL010006949.1:0-129281 GCA_025379985.1 Phyllomedusa bahiana
TTGTTCAGGATAGCCCCTTTGGCATAAAACAGTCTCTTAATTTTGGCTTTCAACAACCAGTCAGTCTCAGCATTGTTTCACATGGCTTTTTTTAATAATAGCCAATGCAGTTTTTGGAGCCAAAGCCAGAAGCCGACTCTGCAGGAAGGAGAAGTAAAAGTCCTTCCTTTATATTCTTATTCCCTTGAGTCCACTCCTAGGCTTCAAAAAATGCGCGGCAGCTTTCCTAAAAAGCTTTTGGGGAAAAAACCCCCCTTTTTTACAAGACGGCAATTCCCCCGGGCACTTTTCCCAGCAAAACAAGCTCATGACAAGGTGTGTTCAAATTTAATGACAGAGATTTGCTAATCTTAATGCACCCAGTGCTCTTTTCTGAATTCAGTTTTCTTTCTCACTCTGCGATCATTATCTCACATTATTGCCATTGTCGTCAGATTTAAGTCTCAGAGTGGTTCATTTCTAACTGATAAATGTTGGAACTTTCACAAAGGGAACCAAAAATATTTCTTATAAAAAAAAAGGGGAGATCCCCAAAATTGCTTTGGGGAGATAAATTTTCCCCAACGTTCTTGCTGGCCTAAAGGGTTTTTTCAAAGGGGTTTATGTCTTGTGTGCCAGAGTTACACCCACTCTGTAACTAAATCGGAAATATTCTTTTAGAGGCTAAACAGAATGTTGAGAGTACATCTTGATTTATAGTAGAATAGAAAAAGGAGGTATTCCAGCATCCTCATAAAATAATATCCTTTAATCCATGCTGTTAGAAGCAGATAGCAGACAAATTGAAACGCATTTTAGGGGAGCAAAAACCCCTTAACAAGCATCCCAATCTATAGTACATATGATTGACTGGAAGATCCAATCCAATGAGGATGCCCATTTTTAATTTTTTTTTCCGGTACATTGTGTACAAAGTATATGACCTAAACAAGTTTCTATCTTTAAAATAGTAAATGATTTCCCCTTCCAGAGCTCGTTCGAAAGTTATATGTAAAGATTCTTTTTTCTGTGGGGAACCCAAAAATTTTTTCAGATAGACGTGGCCCCCTTTTGGTAAGTAACCAAAAGGGTTCCCCCGCCTACTTCCAACTCGGCCTCTAAACTCGGATAATGGGGGAATCCCCCTTAGGGAAGGCAACACAGAACGGGCAAGACAAACACAAAAGCAGGAGGTCAGACAAAGCAGGAGAGAGTAACGCAGTACCAAATCTTCAGACAAAGGAAGGTCAGGGGGGAAAAGGCAAAAAATCAAAACCCCAAACTAGACAGTAGGACAAAGCACACCCCTCAAGCCAATCACAAAGCCCCAAAAAAATTTTAAAATAAGATGTCAGAGTCCCGGTCAGAGCGAGATTAACCAGCCGTCTGAATCCCCAACAGGGGGGTTTTTGGGTCCAAAAAAATCCGGGGCTCGGCCCTTTTTTGTTTTTTTCCCCCCCTAAATTGTGAATGCGGGGTTTTTTTTTACAGAGAAAAACCTTTTTCCCGTCACTAATTTTTCTGACATCCCCACACAGTCCCCTCCCCCCTTTCCCCAGCAGTCACGTACAAAAAAAAATTACCCTGACAAATTTACTTTTTCAAACTTCTCACCCCATATGCAATTTAAAAACCCAAACACCCCCAAAAATCACCGGGTACAAAAGGAGCAAATCACCAGCAAGTGATTGTGACTAAAAACACTCCTACAAAACCAAGACCAAAAAATATTAACTTTAAGGTCAAATAATCCTGCCAACCCCACCCAAAGCGCCCCCCAATTGACTACCCGCTTACCAAAAGGGTTTTTTACATAAAACCACCCCCCAAACAGGGGCCATAAAAGTGGTAGAAATAGTTGAGTAACCCTCTGAGAAATAAATGATTACCCTGCTGTTTAATTTTTGTAACTTACCCCGAGATGTCTTTTTTTGACACGCGTCAAATTTCCCCTTTTTTTCCCATTGGTTCACACCTTTTATGGATTTCTCCCGCCAATAACCCCCCCTGAGGATTTGGACACAATTCTTAGAATCCTCACATTCCCAAATCCTTTAATTTTAGGATAGCATCCTCATTAGGGTATATAGGGGGACTGAAGCAAAAATGGGGCCACAGGCAGGTAATGGGCCCAGGCAGGGAATGGGGGGCCACAGGAGGTATATGGGGGCCCCCGGCGTATTTTGGGGGGCATGAGGCAGAATAAGGGGGCACTGAGGCTATATAGGAGACTGAGGCAGGGTTTAAAGCAGAGGCAAATATATAGGGGCACGAAAGGGAGTATGTAGGGGGCCCCCCCGGGGAGGTATAAAGGGGGGGACAGGGAGGTAAGGGGGCACAGGGATATATGGGGCCCCCAGGCAGGGGAATGGGTCTTGAGGGAGTTATGGGGCCACAGGCAGTATAGGGGGCACTGAGGCAGTATTTAAAAGGGGCCACGGAGGTATATGGGGCCAAAGGAGTAATAGGGGACAGCAGATTGGGCCAAGGAGGTATAATAGGGGCTTGAGGCATAAAATGGGGGCACTGAGGGATAAAATGGGGGCAAAGAGGGTATATTTTGGGGGGGCCCAGGCAGGTATATGGGGCACAGGCAGGATATGGGGGCACAGGCAGGTATATAGGGGCAACAGGGGGGTAATTATAGGGGGGCAGGATCAATGGGGGGGACAGGCGGGGAAAGGGGGCCCAAAAGGGAGGGGTAAGGGGGCCGGGGAGTAAAAAGGGGGCAAGGCAGCAATGGGGTCCCGGCATTAAAGGGGGGGCCACAGGAGGTAAAAAAGGGACAGCACTATGGGGGCCAAAAGGGAATTATAGGGGCACAGGGGTTTAAAAAGGGGGCCCCAGACGGAAAAGGGGGCCAAGGGGAATGGGGTCAAGGCAGGGGTATGGGGGCCACAGCAGCATATGGGGGTCACAGGCAGGGGTATGGGGGTCACAGGAGGCATTTTTAGGGGCACGGGAGTAAAAAGGGGCCCTTTAGGGAGGTAAAAGCATAAAAAAAAAAATTAATCTACCTTAACTACCCCCGGCGAGCGCGCTCCGCCCCCTTCACCCACCTCCCCTCCCGGGGCTCCTCGGGCGAAGGCCAGAGCGCTGTGCGCCCCCAGGGCAGGCAGCGTCGCGATACTGATTCATCGCGACGGCCCGGCTGAGGCCAAAGGGGCCCGGGGGGTCCCCCAGCGCTGTGAGGACCCGGCGGCCTCGCGTGAAGGACCTGCGGGGGCCCCAAAATGTCGCGGGCAGGAGCGCCGCCCCTGCCCCCAGAAGCCCTCAGCGGTGTGCTCCAGGCGCACATGCACTGAGAGCCCCCCCGTCGGTGCTCCAGGCCCCGCGCAGACCCGGGAGCCCCCGGGGATGGGGCACAGGGGGTTTTATTCGGGGCCCGAGCCCCCCAATAAAAAAGCTGCGACGCCCCCTTTCCCCCAACCACCAAAAAACGGACTGAGGGGGAAAGGCAGCTGTCAATTTTACCAAAAACAGTGTTCAACTGGGGACAGAAAGTCCCCGCTCAGACAGCAAAATTTTGGCCAAAGCACGGTCTCTGCCGTAAATTACAGGCCTGACTAGACATGGTCATAACAATCTGTTTTAGTAATCTGTTTAATTTTCTTTAGTCTTCATTCTGCATTATGTTGAGTGACATTTTGGGTCTTTTGAACCAATTACCAGTTTTCCAAAGAGTTATGGTTTTAATGTGGTTTCAAAAATAATGGTTGTCCTGGAACCAATTAATATTGAATGTTATGGGACCATTGCCCTGATGAATAATAACTTTCCCATACAAGTACCAACTTAATTGTAATCCATAAGGAGAGTAAATAGATATGTTAAAAGTAAATGACTGTTAAAAAAAAAACACTCCTCAAAGAATTTTTGCTTTTTACCCAGGTTTATTTGCCTAAAACATGCAGGTTTAATTCCCCATTCAGAGAGAAAACATAATACCACTTGGGTAATAAACACCATTTACTATTTTAGGCATCACAAGATTCCACTGAGCCTTTTTATCCTTTGAAAGGATCAACTGGCAGTTTGTGAAAAACACACTTCGGAAATACGCACTCGCTCCTGGCTTTCTACAAGGCATTTGTTTTCCTATGTAATGCTCTACATGCAAAATAGGAATGAATGGGACTCTCTCAGCAACATTGCACATTATTAATGTGACAAGCAGAGCTGCCCACTCTCCTCTTTTGATTGTGTTTTGGTCATTGAAACTCTTATTCAATAAATTTGCCAAGCCCATTAATTCAAATGTCTCAGAAATTGGCTCCTTTGCCTATGAAACAGCAGCATTCACACACAATCTGCTCATTGTCATGAATGGCGCCGGGGCTGGGCTGCGGGCACACTCGTGCCCCTGTGATGTCCCCTGCGCAGGGGACGAGTGGTGCCGCGATCCGCCTAGCGTTCCTCCGAGCGCATCCACTTACCTAGCCGCGCTCCTGCTTCCACGCGTCCCCCTGCCGGCTGGTGCGCGCATCTCCCGGTCCTATGGGCGCGCGCGTCGCCTCGATCAGATTAAAAGGGTCAGCGCGCCGGTAACTGGTTGTCAGCCACTAACCCTATATAACGGCTACACCTCCGGCACGCCTCCGCCGGATCTTTAGTGTTCATTGCTTATTGAGGAAAGCGTTCCAGAAGCCTTGTCCGTGTTTCCTATGCACCATACCTTCTGCTTACGTTTATCGACCACGAACCTTCTCCGCCTGTCCTGACCTTCCTGCCTGTCCCCAGGCACCTCGGCTGCCTCCGCAAGGAAGTCGCTTCATTGGTAGCGGCCTGGTGGAATCCCACCGCAGCAACTCCATACTGCCTAGCGGCGGGCTCTGGTGAATGCCGGGACCCACTTAGGGCTTGTTCACACGACGTTTTTGTGATCCGTTTTACGGATCCGTTTTACGGATCCGCAAAACGGATCTAACAATTGTCAGTGTGATTAACATTGAGTTCAATGGCAAAAGCGCATCACTGTTCCCACGGGAGTTCAGCGATGCGCTTTTGAGGGCTCTCCTGCACTGCGCTTTTCCCCCATACCGCTTTAAGAATTACATGTCAATTCTTCTTGCAGTTTATGCAAGTGAAAGCCCATAGGAGATAATGGAGTCCGCTTTTGGCACCTATCCAAAAGCGCTCCACACTGTGGGTACGTATTGCCGGCGCTTTGCATCCTGAAAGCGGATGCGAAAAGCGCAGTGAGTGGGGCAGGAGATACTGCAGCAGCTGAGGCTGGAGCGTGGTGCGGGCAAGCGCTGATTCAGCTGGGGGGAGGTGCGGGCGGCGATCAGCTGGAGCGAGTGCGCGGGGCCGGCGATCAGCTGGAGGCGGTGCGGGGGTGCAATCAGCTGAAGCGGAGGTCGGGGGGTGCCGATCAGTGGAGCCAGGTGCGGGGGTGCGATCAGCGGAGCGAGGTGCAGGGATGCGATCAGCTGGCCAGGGCGGGCGGCGTCAGCTGGAGCCCAGGTGCGGGGGTGCGTCAGCTGGAGCCAGGTGCGGGGGTGCAATCAGCTGGAGCGAGGTGCGGGGTGCAATCAGCTGGGGAGGTGCGGGGGTTGCAATCAGGGAGAAAAGGCGGGGGCGATCACGGAGCCAGGTGCGGGGGTGAAAATCAGCTGGAGCGAGGTGGGGGGGGTGCAATCAGCGGGAGCCATGGGGGGGGTGCGATCGTGGCGGGGTTCGGGGGTGCAATCGCTGGGGGCCGGTGGGGGGGGTGCGTCAGCTGGGCTGGTGCGGGGGTGCGATCAGCTGGACCTTTCGGGGGGTGCGATCACTGGAGCAAGGTCGGGTCGCGACGCTGGAGCGGGTGGGGGGAAATTTGAAAGTGCTGCTGGGGAGGGAAATTTGAAAGTGCTGCTGGGGGGAGGTGCGGGGGGCGATCAGCTGGGGGAAGGGGGGGTGCGATCACTGGAGCGAGGTGTGGGACATTTAAAAAAAAAAAAAAGTTCTGTGGAAAAAATTTGAAAGGGGTGCGGAGGGAGGGGGGGGAGGAGGGAATGAGAGAGGGGAAGATCCCCTTTCTAAAAAAACGAAACCGAAAAGCGGATGGTAAAAACGCAAGTGAAAAAGCACCCAAAAACGGATCCAAAAAAAGTAACAACTGCTGCGTTTTGGGACCCGTTTTCCGGATGCCTTTTAAAACTGCCAAAAACTGCCGTAAAAAGGATCCAAAACCCGTGTGAACAAAACCCCTTTAACCCCCTGTTCCTGGGGGGGGCCTTACCACCTCTTGCGGGGGTCCTGTTAACCCCCATCTCACCTTTTTCACTATCCTGCTAATGTACCCCTTCTGCCTAAAAAGACTGTATTGTATCAATCTGGTAAAGTTTCAGACTTCAAAGTGAACTATAACAATAATTCACCATCAGCTCCAAATTGAACAAAGTCTTACAAACAACTCCCTTTTCCTGTGGGCGTCTACAGCGATTTAATATTAAAGAACCCGGCTTACACTACACGCAGCCTTACTTTAAAAGGAAAAAATACAACCCCAACAAAGTAAACTAAAACATTTAGGGGAGAACCCCCCTTTTGTAAATTTGATAGGTAAAAAAAACATTTTAAAAATGGTTACCTTTTTTTATAGAGACAATGAATTTTGTGTCAATTTTTTTCTTCTAAGAGATTGAACTAGACAACATGACGTTTTTGGAAACCTGAATCATCTTTTACGGCTCCCTCAAGTATGAGTCTGTCCACAAAAGAGACAATAAGTGTATTAAATTTTTCAAGAAGAATTTGGAAGACTTTGGCCTGGTATGTCACCAAAAATACCACTTAGCCTCCTGGCTCCTTTTCTAGAGAATTGCTGCATCTGACCTTACCATATCTGTTTGCACAGATATAGATC
Organism: Phyllomedusa bahiana; assembly: GCA_025379985.1. Lineage (NCBI taxonomy): Eukaryota > Metazoa > Chordata > Amphibia > Anura > Hylidae > Phyllomedusa > Phyllomedusa bahiana. The sequence continues at coordinate 6,830 of JAODAL010006949.1, forward strand.
TACAGTATATATATATGCTCCTGAGGAAGTGCGGGTATACCGCAAGAAACGCGTTGAGCTTTTAAATCTATTTGTTTTAATTGTGTTGTCAGCAAGAGTCTGTTACACTTTTAGACAATAAAAGTGAGTTTGTTTCTACTAAAGCTAGTGAGAGATCGCAGTTCCTTTCATCTCGGAGCGCCGGATCCAGCTCCATTTTGGATATCTCTATTATATATATATATATATATATATATATATATATATATATATAGTTTTAGGTTAATGCTTCCTGCCTCTTTCTGATCAGACTGTGGGTGGTTCTATATAAGGGGAAACTACAACTCCCATCATACATTTAAATAATCTATATCAGTGGGTATGGTGGGAGATGTAGTTTCCCAACAGCTGGAGAGCTGATATTGCAGACCCCTGTTCAATATCAATGATTATCATATCAGCTCTGTATTCACAGCTCTTCTCATTGTACTGAAATGAGAGCAGGAGATGTTATCTATGAGCTCTGAAGCTTTCTGCTCGAAAGGAAATAAAACTAATTAATCTCCTTTGTTTGTTAGAGATAACACATTCTCTTCTCATGCTGCTGGCAGATATTACTCCCTGTTATCAGATAAGACAAAGAGGAGAGAGAGAAGGGGAGAGCAGGTTGGTGACCTAGAGAAACTTGGATACAATCAGAGCAGATAAAATCTCTCTTACCTCTTCAACAAAGCAAAATAAACAAAGCGATATGTTTGGAAAAACTCTTAATTTACCATTCTATACATGTTGAAGGCTAATCTTTGCAGTGAGAAAACCCCTTTAAATCTTTAAAACAGGATCTGTCACTAACATCTACCTATGTGATAAAAACACAAAGGGCGACATGTATGAAGATCGGCACGTTGGAGCGCCCGTTTTCGATCGCTCGAACATGAAAGCTGCGCCTCATGTATTTCGGCGCCTGAGCTGCGCTCATACATGCGGTGTAAAGTCCCCTGCGCCTCGCCAGTGTGTGAGGCGCAGTGCGGGACTTAGGCGCAGAAGGACTGCGCGTAACATGTATTCCGATTCGAGACAGGCTGGAAATGAGCGAGAAATCATTAAAGATGTTAGTGAATAGCAAAAAGAGTTGTCTTTCAAATGAAATGAATGAATAAAAGAGAAAAATCAAAGCTGTCTAAAAGCGATTAAATGTACTGAAAAAGTGGATCATTTAAAATTAAAGGGAAAATATATAAGATCGCTCAAGATATAAATATCAGCTCTCAGCTCCGTTAAACATGGAATGTAAATCCAAAAAAAGATTTTTATTAGGTGTAAAACATTATCTGAAAAAGAGCTCAAACCTTCTAAAAAAATACATAAATAAAATCACTAACAAAAAATCAATAACGGCGCAACATCAGGAATTAGGATCTTGAAAATTGCCGGGAAATACAGTAAGAAATACTACAAATTCTATATAAACAGAGGATTTGACCAATATATCACTGCAAATAATAATCCCTGTTAAAACATAACTTTTACTAGACTATCTAAAATTATACAATCTAAACCCCTATAAATTACCACTACAATACCAAAATTAAACAGCATACTGTGAAACTATCCGTCAGTGGGGGTTGTCGCCCTGAAAAAAGGGCGGCTCCGCTTTTATGACAGACAGTATCACTATATACGTGTATAAACACCTTAAATCCAAGCTATCCCATAGATGTAAATCTTTTGTCCATGAAAAATCACTGAATTTAGTGGTGGGCACAAAAGTCAGGCCCCTCTGTAGAATCTGTAATTCTCTGTTACTCAATTGCCTATCGGTAAGATTGATTATCTGATGTTGATCTAATATCATTGTTTCTGACGATGTCTCAGGCCGGACGCGGGGCCTCTCCATCCTTCTAAAAAAGGGGGAGTGTTGGAGTTGCCAGAGGATGAGGAGGCATAATAATCCATATGCACTCCCATTCCTCCTGAATTCTGGCGTGGACCCATTTCCTAGCTCTAGTCCCTCTTATTCTTCCCCTAGATCTTATAGTTGTTTGTGAATTGGTATCTGAAGATTCTGTGTCAGATGACAATACTTCTCTAGGGGTGTGGGCTTAGATTTTAGAAAATTGAAAAGCTCTCCCTTCCTTAAATTCTTGAAGGTCCCTTAGGTATTGTTTGGCGTTTCCCCGTCCTTCAGTCCTGTCTGATATTTTTCTATAGAATTTTGTAGGCTTTGTTCTCTCTTAGTGAAGTCTGGATCCCCTCTAAATTTTGATGCTTGTTCTATCAAATTATTGAGAGTTGTTGAGGTACTTTCTAGTGTTTTATTTTCCTCCTTTAATAGGATTTTATAAGACGTACGAGCTGTCTAAAGTTCTGTTTCCCACTCTGTCAACAGGGTTCGGACTGTGATCTAATGGCAGGTGTTATGTAGATCCTAAGTCCACTAGGTATAATATAGTGATTCAATATAATGCTCTAAAGTTTGTGCCTCCCACCAAGATTTAATATTGGCTTTGGTAAGCCCGTTTAAAATAGTTGTTTGAAAAAACCCCTTTAAATCTAAGGATCACTCTGATCTGACTCCACCTCAACGTCCCGAAAACACCCCCTCTTGCCTCAGGTTCGCCATTTCTCTTTAAACCACAGGGCCACTTAAAAAAAATGGCCATAATATAAAAAATACTACAAATTCTATATAAACAGAGGATTTGACCAATATAAATACTGCAAAATAATCCCCCGTTAAACATAACTTTTACTACACTATCTAGTAAAAGTTTCAGGGCGACAACTCCACTGACGGATAGTGCACAGTATGCTGTATCATTTAGGTATGTAGAGGTAATTTATAGGGGTTTAGATTGTATAATTTTAGATAGTCTAGTAAAAGTTATGTTTTAACAGGGAAATACAGTAATTCAAAGTCTGTAAGCGTTTCTCATTGGTTGGCATAAACCAGCCAATCAGAATAGGAGCGACAGTGACCCATTATAACCTATGGAGAAGTGTTGACCAATCAAATGAAAAGGCGGGACAGTTCAAAATACAGTAAAAAAAGGCAGAAAAGAGCTGATTGGTTGAACTAGCGGTGGCTTGGCTGTCCCGGCCATTCAGAGCGCGAGCTACTTTGTCCCGTTGTAGTCTATGGAGAGATGGGGGCACTGAAATCTCAGCTCTGTGCGGCATGGAGTATTGGTAAATAAATTGTTTTTATTAAGTGTAAAACATTCTCTGTAAAAGAGCTAAAAATTATAAGAATCACAAAGTTGTACCGATGTATATATAAAATGAACAATAATATGGGGGTAACGAAAATAAATAAAAATGAATTCAATGGTTTCTTTTTTATTTCTTTATTTTCGTTACACCCATATTATTGTTCATTTTATCTAGCGATCGGTACAACTACGTGAGTCTTATCATTTGATTTCTGGCATGTACAGTTTTATTATAGATTGCATTAGAAAACCCATAAGAGTGTCGCTCGCTCTCCCATTGGCCCAAATAATCGCGCCTCTTTTAACTTAGCCAATCACAAACAGAGCTCGCTCTGCATTTCTTTTCCCCATAGAACTCGATAAGTAGCTCACCCGCTGGTTGGCTAAGCAGGACGTGCCCCTCTTCCCCCCAACCAATCAAAGTACTAGAATATTTCCCATAGACAGTAATAAATTTTAGGGCGCCCTTCTATCGCGCCCTTCTTGCTACACTCAAAATAGACACACTACATATGATTGGTGGATTCACATCTGCTGCTTGGTCTCAACCAATAAGCTCTTTTCTGCCTTTTTTACTGTATTTTGAACTGTCTCGCCTTTTCATTTGATTGGTCAATACTACTCCATAGGTTATAATGGTTCACTGTCGCTCCTATTCTGATTGGTTGGTTTCTGCCGACCAATAAGAAGAGCTTACAGAATTTGAATTACTGTATTTCCCGGCAATTTTCAATATCCCAATTCCTGATGTAGCGCCAGTGACGACGACAAACGCGTTGTTAGGGATTTGAGTGATGTATATTTTTAGAAGGTTTTAGCTCTTTTACAGAGAATGTTTTACACTTAATAAAAACGATTTATTTACTAATACTCCATGCATCACGGAGCTGAGATTTCAGTGCCACCATCTCTCCATAGACTACAATGGGACAAAGTATCTCGCGCACTGATTGGCCGGGATAGCCAAGCCCCCGCTACTTCAACCAATCAGCTCTTTTCTGCATTTTTTTACTGTATTTTGAACTGTCCCGCCTTTTCATTTGATTGGTCAATACTACTCCATAGCTTATAATGGTTCACTATCGCTCCTATTCTGATTGACTGGTTTCTGCCGACCAATGAGAAGAGCTTACAGAATTTGAATTACTGTATTTCCCGGCAATTATCTATATCGCAATTCCTGATGTTGCGCTAGTGACGGCAACTAACGCATTGTTAGTGATTTGATTGAAGTATGTTTTTAGAAGGTTTGAGCTCTTTTTCAGATAATGTTTTACACCTAATAAAAACAATTTTTGGAATCATACTCCATGCCTCACAGAGCTGAGAGCTGAGATGTATTTCTTTTGCGATCTTATATATTTTTCCTCTAATTTTAAATGATCCACTTTTTCAATACATTTAATCGTTTTATACAACTTTGATATTTATCTTTATTAATAAAAAAAAATTCTAGACAACTCTTTTCTATTAGTGTACTGTTGTAACAGTCGACTGAGAGCACATCTTGCCCCATTCCATTATGTTTTCGCTTCACTTCGCCTCCTCCGGCTCAGGTAGACCACATTCAACTAGGTCTGCCTGTCAGAGCTGCAATGTGCCTCACTTTGCCAACCGGCATTCATGCATGCCTCGGAGTATTCGAATGTGGTGCGTCCCGCCCCAGAACGTCCACACCGCGCCCACTGCACGCCCCTTCATGTTAGGCGCATCCGAAAGTGGCGAAGGTTGCGCCTAACACCGCATCACTGCGTCCAACAGTGGATTCGGATCGGTAAGGCGCAGTTTTCGCCAGAAAAGAGGCGCAACTCCCGATCGTACATGTCGCCCAAAATTTATAGAAAATTAAATTATAAGACTTTTCTCAAATTTATATCATTAGCAAAGCAAACCATTTCAGGAGCGAAGCTTTCACTTTCAAATTATCAGAGGGAGGTCATAATCTGGTGGCTTTTTTCTTCTTCGGGAGATACAAACTGTGCGGGTGGAGTTGATCCTATATAGCATCTAAATGGAGCAGTGTATGTACATCAGGTCAGCAAACCAGTTTGCCTGCTTCACACTTTAGTCAAGCCACTGATCTATAGAATATAATTGGGAGAACTGAGTCACCTATTTTTCTAATAAATTCTCATAATACTATGAGGAGCCTGAACTTTACTTCATACCGAAAATTAGTGACAAGAAGATACAGAAAAAATGCATGCTGTAGTTTACGTTGTACCTTGAAAAATGCTGTGTGAATCCAGCCCTATCGAGCAAAATGCAACACAAAGGGCCCCAACTGGATGTTTTAGGACCCTAGCAACTATCCTGCTCTTATTACATACTGTACATATAAGGCGACATGTATGAACGGGGCTGTGTCAAATATCTAGCGTCTTTTCAGCCCGATATCAGGTGCAGCTTTGTTCATACATTTTTAAATCTCCTACACGCCATTCCTGGGCGCAATAAATAGTGCCTGCAGGAGGCGGTGTGCAGTAGAACCGTAGCTTAGCTATGGCATTTCTAGGCACATTACAGCTGAAACAGGTATACCACTTTCAAAGTGGTATACCTGATGCAGAAATGGTGCCCTATTGCTGGAATGCGCCTGATTTATGACCCGCTTTATAGCGGGCTCATAAATCAGGCACATTCTTTGCCTATTTTATGCGCATGAAATTTGGCATGTAAACGCCAGATTTCATGCATGTCGCCCATGGAGTCTGCTGCAGCCATAACACATTGACAAAGTACTGAAGATATGATAGGGGTTACCTGTAGTTGCTGCTTCCAGCCTCCTTCTGCTCCATAGTATATTATTCTGTAATCCATGTTACATTGTCGTTACTAAAATAACATCCAGCATGACAAAAGACAGTAATACTGATCTCCCCTGTGTTTAGATGTTGCATTAGGCTTCCTCTCTCACAGTTGACTCTTTCAACTCAGAAGGGTAAGTCTGTTGACTTGCCAAAATGTTGATCCATTATGTTACCTGTGTACAGCCTGACATGCCCCTACTTCAGTCTCCCTTTCAAATATCACCAGAGCTTTATTATTCAATTACAGGTGAAGTTTTTATATTTTAGTCTCCTGTTGTTTCATGAGGTTTTCTTGGAGTTGATAGGTGCTCTTTAACTTATTGCCAACTGCCCGTTGACTACAAATGCCCGGACAGTGGCTGTATATCTCTGACCTTATGTGGGGCATATTTAAAATTAATAATAATAAAAACACACACAAACACAATAAAGCATTATTTAAAGGGGTTGTCTCATCTCAAAGTTTCATAGGATGCATGAATAAAATAATGCTGTTTTGCTCTGTCACTTCCTGGTCAAGCTGTCTGTAATTTGCATATGAGCTCCATGTATTCAGACCTCTGCTAATTAGATAAATCTCATGCTGTCAGGACCAGGGAAGCTTCTGAGTTAATGTAAACAGTGTAATTATTGTTTTTTGTCTAAAAGATCAGATAACAAATAAGCTCTCACGGTCCGAAGTTGTGAGCTGTGTGTTCAGATAGAACAAACAGCAGTTTGGGAGAAGTACACAGGTCGGTCACTTGGGGAACCAGAAAGAGCACAGAAGGTGATAAAATCACTTGTAGCTCCTTGACAAAAAAATGAACAATGCAATATATTTGGAAAACATTTTATTTAGTGTTCCCAACATGTTGAAAGCTAATCTTTGTAGCGAGACAACCCCTTTAAAAAAAAAAACATTAACAGTCCATACTAAACTTTTAAGTCCCATCCATAGCGACCCTGCGTGTATGTCATGATTCTGCCTGTCAGACTCCCAGCTTTGAGCTTTGGTCGCCGGCTACAGCCCTTGCGACAAAAAAACGCGGTTTTAGCCGTAATGCCTTTGTGTTCACCAGTGTGAACTCGGTCATTTCCTGCTCTGTATTGTTACTTGATTCCCGGCCAATGCCCATGGTCTGGAATCCTGTAGCACTCTATTAGTTAACTTGTTTCTTTGCAGTCCTTATGATTGACAGTCTTGTTTTTCTACTCGGTCTTCTGTTGCTTCCACCCAAAACCTTTGTCCTTGTTTCTGGTCAGGTATATAAGGGCCATTGTGCCACTTTCTTTTGCTTGCTATATTGGTTTCGTTCTGTGCCTGTAGCTTGCCTTTCTCTTGCTTGATACCAGTTACCTGATTTTGCTTTGTTACTGACTTCTTCTGCCTTCTCATTTTGTATTACTTCTTCCGATTGTTGCTGACCTGGCTTGTCTGGCCCTCTGTGATTGTGTTCAGTGTTTGTTTCATCTGCGTCCTGTGTATTCACTTATTCAGTGTATCTTGCAGTCTTCGGTTGGGGCTGACCTGTTACAGAGTCGGGCACCCCCAAAAAGCAGGGACATTGGTTGGGAACAGCATCAGGGCCTCACTCTGTTTACTTCTGCACCCCTGACCGGTTCCTCACAGTGTACTAAAAAGGAGAATGTGGCTGGTTAGGAAGGGGTGTAAATGACCCAGTTAGGAGCTGGTTAAACAGCCTTGAAAAATGAACTCTAGAACTACTTCTTATTATTAAGTGACGACTTGTGGTTTTATTATGGAACCCAATGGCAGTATTATGTGGGCACTTTATAGAATAATTATCTTGCCATGGTAAGATGAGAATTAGGGTATGTTCACACAGAATATTTGAAATACGTGTTTTGGTATGTATTACATACCAAAATACGTATTAACAATGTTCCAGTCAGACCTAATTGATTTAAATGTAAAATACATGCCATCGTTCACACAATACGTATTTTACATTCGTAATTGTTTTGCATTTTGTGGACGCGACAGAAAAGTGAAATGTCAATTCTTGATCTGTTTTACGCATGTAAAATCCCAATAGGAAACAATGGGGTGAGTATTTATTCAGATGCATTTACGAGCCTAAAATATGCATTGGATCTAAATCTAAATGTCAAATTAAAAGAAAACGTACTGAAATATGCATCCGAAAAACGTATCCAAATACATATCTAAATACGCATTACAGATGCGTTTTTGAATACATAGGGCGACATGTATGATCGGGAGTTGCGCCTATTTTCTGGCGTATTCTGCGCCTCACCGGCTCGAATACCCTGTCGGATGCATGGATGCGATGTTAGGCGCAGCCTTCACCACTTTTGGCTGTGCCTCACATGAAGGGGCGTGTAATGGGCACGGTGTTGGCGTTCTGGGGCGGGACGCGGCGCTATCGAAAACTCCGAGGCATGTACGATCGCAGGTCGGCAAAGTGCGGCGCATTGCAGCGCTCGCCAGCTCCGACAGCCAGACCTAATTGATTCTGGTCTAAATGAGCCGGAGGAGGCGAAGTGAAGTGAGAACGTAACATGAGAGGGAACATATAGAAGATCGCACAAGAAATCTCAGCGCTCAGCTCTGTGCGGCATGGAGTATGATTCCCAAAAAATCGCTTTTATTAGGTGTAAAACATTTTCAGAAAAAGAGCTCAAACCTTCAAAAAAAAAAAAAATTTAAAAAATCACTTTCCCAAAATCTAGAACGGCGCTACATCAGGAATTAGGATCTTGGAAATTGCCGGGAAATACAGTAATTCAAATTCTGTAAGGCGCTCCCCTTTTGGCCCGGCAGAAAACCAATCAGAATGGGGAACGACATTGACCCATTATAACCTATGGAGAAATATTGACCAATCAAATTCAAAGGCGGGACAGTTCAAAATACAGTAAAAATGCAGAAAAGAGCTGATTGGTTGAGCTAGCGGGGGCCTGGCTATCCTGGCCAATCAGAATAGGAGCGACAGGGACCCATTATAACTAGAGATGGGTGAATTTCTCAAAAATTCGGTTCGGTCACTTCGCCGAATTTTCCGACAAAATTCGTTTTCGACCGAATTACTTCGGCACGAATCACGTTAAAAAACAGCTATTTCCAGGCTGCACAGAGCCTGCAGGGTACTGTAGAACGTTTTGCCATGCTTAAATATGCAGAGGTATCTTGGTTTGGTCTTCATACAATGTTGTGTTTTAGTATGACACGCAGATGACTGCCGTCGCTTCACTATAAAATTTCCTGGGCACTTAAGAGGGCAAAACTGACGAAAAAACTCAAGCGGGAATGTAGCCTGATAAAGTCATGGCAGCGAAAGCTGGAAAAAAAAAAAAAGCTGAGAGCTCAGGGGGCAACATCAGTGACAGAGTGTGGGAGGTGACGGCGCAGCACAGCAGCATGAGGTCAGGGCAGTGGCACAATGAACATTCTGGAGGTGGCAAAAACAGGAATAGGCCACAGAGTGGCAAAACTGACACAGTGTGGCGGGCACGACAGCAGCCACAGCAGCAGTATGAGGTCAGGCAAATGGCACAATGACATTCTGGAGGTGGCCAAAACAGTATTAGGCCACAGGGGTGGGGACAATGACACAGTGTGGAGTCACGACAGCAGCAGCATGAGGTCAGGCAGTGGGACAATGACATTCCGGAGGTGGCAAAAGAGTAGTAGGCCAGAGAGTGGCACAATGACAGAGAGTGGAGGTGACGGCAGCAGGAGCAGCATGAGGTCAGAGAGTGGCACAATGACAGTCTGGAGGTGGCAAAACAGTAATAAGCCACAGAGTGGCACAATGACACAGTGTGGAGGGCACAACAGCAGCAGCAGCATGAGGTCAGGCAGTAGCACAATGACTTTTCCTGGAGGGGGGCCAAAACAGTAGTGGGCCACAAGTCGCCCCAATTTACACAGTTGGGGGGTCACGGCACAGCCCCCACAGCAGCAGAGGTCAGGCAGGGGCACAATAACATTTGGGGGTGGAAAAAACAGTATTGGCCAAAAGGGGTGGAAACAATGACAGAGAGTGGGGGTGTCGGCGGAGCCACGGGCAGCACATGAGGCCCGGGGCCCAGGGGGCACAAGACTTCGGGGAAGGTGCTAAAACAGCAGTAGGGCCACATTTTTGGCACAATGACCAGTGTGGAGGGAAAACAAAAGCAGAAAGAAAGCATGAGGTCGGGGCAGGGGACAATGACATTCTGGGGGTGGCAAAAAGTTTTTTTTTAAGGCCAAAAGAGTGGCACAAGGGACACAGTGCAAGGTCATGCCCGCAGCCACAGCAGCAGCATGAGGCAGGCAGGGGGCACAAGACTTTCCTGGGGTGGAAAAAAAACTGGATTTGGCCACAGGGGGGGAAACAATGCCCGTGGGGAGGGCCCCAAACAGCACCCACAGCAGCAGCATGAGGTCAGACATTGACACAATGACATTCTGGAGGTGGAAAGGGGGTTTAGTGGGGCCACAGGTGGCAAAATGCCAAGTGGAGGTGGCGGCAGCGGAAAGCGCTTGACGTCAGAGAGTGGCAAAAGGGGAAAATTTTGGGGGTTGGAAAAAAAACGGGATTAGGCCACAATGGCAAAATGACACATTTGGGGGTTTTCCGACAGCAGCCACAGCAAAACATGAGGGTCGGCAGGGCCCCAATAAACATTCGGAGGGGGGCCTAAAAAGGATTAGGCCCCCGAGTGGCACAATCACACTGTGGGGCGGCCCCGGCAGCAGAAAGCATGAGGTCGGGCAGTGGCACAATAAAACTTTCCCGGGAGGTCCCCCAAAAACCCATAGTGGGGCCACAGAGTGGCAAAATGACAAAGAGGGGGAAAGGTGAGGGCCCGGGCAGCCACACACCACATGAGGCCCAGGCAGGGGCAAAAATGACATTCTGGGGGGCAAAAAACCAAGGGGGCCCAACGGGGAGTGGCAAAATTTGACGCAGTGTGGGGTCACGATAGCAGCCACAGCACACATGAGGTCAACAGTGGCACAAGGGACATTCTGGGGGTTTGGCAAAACAGTATTAGGCCACAGAGTGCCCACAAGGGACAGAGAGTGGGGGGTGACGGCGGCAGCCACAGCAGCAGAAATGATTCAGGCAGGGGCACAATAAAATTCTGGAGGTGGCTAAAACGGGATAGGCCTAGAGTGGCAAAATTTGACACAGTGTGGAGGCCCGGGACAGCAGCCACAGCACCCACATGGGGGCCCAGACAGTGGCAAAAAGACATTCGGGAGGGTGGCAAAAACAGTGGGAGGCCACGAGTGGCTTTAATGACAGATTTGGGATTGATGGGGGGCCGGGCCCCCAGCAGCATGGGGTTCAGCCAGTGGCCCCAATAAACCAAATTGGGGAGGTTGGGGGCAATACCGCCCCCTGATAAAGAGGGTTTTGGTGGCAGATGGAGAAACTGTAAAGCAGATATGTGGCATCAGGCGGGTGGGCATCAGAATATGACTGAACGGGAATTTTAAACCCGACTCATTTTCACGGTTTTGGGTTGAGGCGTCATGGTGATGAGTCTGTTTCCCCAAAGGCATTGGTGTGTGGAAATCCTGGCCGTTTCCAAGCCTGTTTTCATTTTGAAAAAGGTCAGTCGTTCCACTTTTCCCCCTGGCCAAGCGGGTTCCCCTTTTGGGGTAACGAGGGGCCCCCGCCAAAAATAAAAAACCGGCTCTGAGGGCCACATTTAGGGGTCGGGGAAAAGGCCCAGCTTCTCCACTGCAAATAGGCAAGTTGCACCACACATCCAGTTTTGGCTGCCCAGAAATTCCAGCGGATCTTCAAAACGGGGGTTTGGCAGAGTGCTGTCCAAGTAGGCCACCCCCTTTGTTGGTTCGGGGGAAGCTCCAGGCCTGAGTGCTGCTGCTAGGTACTACCCTCCTCACAAAGGCGGTGAAGGAACTGCTAAACATGACTCCAGATTTTAGGTGCTGAGATGGAGGGGTTACTCCTTTTAAAACCCCCCCCACTTCCCCCCAGCCCGGGGGCGGTAGTACGTAAACGCGGGGAAACCCCCCGGTAAAACCTTTTCAGAGGGGGGACGATGCCGCACTTTTGGGCAGGGGGGCCCAAACTTACAAAGGAAATTTTCCCCCCCTATATTTTGATTTTTGTCCTCCCCCCCTTCAATAGCGGGGGGAAAAAGGGCCCCCTTTTTGGGGCCCGGTTTAGCCAAAGGGTCCAATGGGGGTGGAAAAACCAGAAAGTCATCATTGTGGGATGCTAAATATTCGGCTGTCACTAGCCAGGAAAAATCAGCATGCGGGCGGGCCATCTCCCACAAGTGACTCGGGGGGCCCCTCCCCTCCATCCCACGTAAAATGCCACTTGTTTTGCGGGTCATCTCCCTCATCTTCCTCATCCCCAAACTAAACCCTCCAGCTGCTCCTCTTTCTTGTCACTGGGAAAAAAATTTCCACTCTTTTTCCCAAACAATGCTTCTGCTCCAAGCCCCTCCCCTCCTCCTCCCCCTTTCAGTCCCCCCCGGACTATGTGGCCGCGAATGTAGTCCCCAACGCCTCCAGTCCCCTCCCCAAGCCCAGTTTTTTTTGGGAAATCTTTTCCCGGACTTTGAAGCAGTGGAATGACGTTATTTCCCCCTAGCCCTGGCAACGGAAAAATTTAACGTGGCCCCCCTCAAAAATGGCCTCAACAAACGGCGGGTTGTCCGAAATGAGTTTGCCACTGGCTGACATAAAAAATCACAGGGGAGTACCCCTGTCCACTAGATCACCAAAAATCGTTAAGGGACCTTTCTCTTTTTTCATAAAAGCCCGGTTTCCAAAACATTTTCAGGCGGGAATTCCAAGGGGGGAAAAAAATCGCATATCAAGTGTTTGGGGGGAGGCCTTTCCCCTGCCCCCAACTCGAGGAGGGTGTTCCTGGCTTTGTGGGAAGGGAAAGAAGTGCATGCCATTTTCCCCGGGCCCATTTTCCAATCTTCTGAAAAAATCGGGGAAAAGACTTAAAAAAACCCTTTTTCACAAGCAGATTGAAACCATGCGCCATCGGGGCGCATAAACCTTCCCTCCCATGAGCGCGGACCCCCATTTTTCCCCCCCCTTTGCCCCCATCCCCAAAGGGTTCCGTTTTGCAGGGAAACCCACACTTCGCGGAAAAAGGGCCCAAAATCGATTTTTGCGGGAAAGGGAGGGGCGGAGCAGTTCCTCCCCCTGGTAAAACTTCTTTCCCCGGGGGCAAGCCGGGGGTTAAACTGCTTTTACCTTTTTTCCCCTACACATGTGGTATGATGGGGGCAGTACTTGGGGGAGGCTAGGGGTTTGGTGGAGGAGTAGGGGGCCCAATTTTTGGGCGCAGGAGCCACTTTTTTAAAACGTGGGGGGGAAAAGCGGGGGTTTTCCTGTCCAAGTTGTTCTGTGCCTGGGCAGGAAGCACTTTCACCCATGGGGGGGTTAAAGGAAATTTTACGGGCCCTGACCGTATTTTATAGCTCCAACGTCCGCGCGGGCCTTTGCCCCCTTGGAAAAAAACCGAAAAGGGTAAAGGGATTTGGCCCACCTTCTGTTCTACATTTTTAAAATTAATGTTTTCTACGGGCCTTTTTGGAAAATAAATTACGGGCTTGGAACTTTTCCACTCGGCTCGGACAAGCCATTAGTTTTCCCTGAACGGTGCGAGTCCACCCTTTTGGGAAAAAGAGGGACTGCAGTACCAAAAAACTTGGGCAGGAGCCAAAAGGGAAACTTCTGGACCCTTTGGTGGTTTTGGGCCAATAATTTTTGTCTCTTTTCAATGCCTCCGCTGAACCCATGCTGGGGCCATGATTTGCGAGGAAAAAGGGAGCCCCTGGACCGGGGGATGATGTCAAAGAGAAACAGCTCCCCCTTTTGCAGAAAGGGGGTGGGCCCTTTACTGGCTGCAATGGAAAGTGTGCCACTGGGCGTTGCCCGCTTTCTGCGTCGCTGGCGGGGGGCAGGTGGCCACCACATCTGAGCCCTTTTTCTCCCAAAGGGCCCCCGGGTGGGACGTGCATGTGTTGCGAAGGGGCCCTGGAGCCAACGTTGCCCCCCGGCCCACGCTTCACTTTTTTGCCCCCAGATTCTTTTATATACCCATATTTTGGAACCCCCCCCGGGGTCTTTTGCAAAAAACTTTCCACACCCCCCGGGGGGGGGAGCGGGGGTTTTCCCGGGGAGGGAAAGGGGGGGGGGGGGGGGGGGGGGGGGGGGGGGGGGGGGGGGGGGGGGGGGGGGGGGGGCCCCCACTGAGTGACTACTTCCCCCCCGTGCCTCCTGAAACCCCCTGTCCCCTTTTTTCTTGGACCCGCGAAGCGGTTTTTTTTTCCCCTGGCCAATTGGCTCCCCCCCTCAACACTGCCCGCTATCCTGCTGACTCACGGGCCCCACAACCCACTTGCTGGCTTGGGCCGCTGCCTGACGCACAAGCTGGGGCGCCCCCTTTTTCCCCCTGACCATGTGAAGCCCCTTTCCCCCACCCCCGGCCCCCCAAGTGCGGTCGGCAACAACCCTTTATCTATTTGTGTTTATCGTCATGCTGGGCCTCCTCACCGGGGGGTTGGGATGAAGGGGGCGAACCCCCCACAACATGACCTCCCATGCCACCCCTCAAAATTTTATACTTTGCTGCCTACTGCAAGAAGCAGGGGGTAAATTTTGGCCCCCTTTTATTTTGCTGCCAAATAAAACTGCTGACCTTTCCCCCCCCCTCAAAAAAAATTCATCCCCCGCTATATAAATGGGTGAGCCCAGACCACATGTAGATCTCTGGTGAGGGAAACCCGGTGGGAAGAGGGGGGGTTGAGGAAAAGGGAGGGGCCGCTGACCCGCTCAGGGGCCCCCTGCCAAAAAGGGGTTTTTGTTTTGACTTCCCCCCGGAAATTTGGGGTGGGGTTTTTTCAATTTTCCCTCTGGGAGGGAATTTGGGTGACCTTTGTCCAAAACCCAAACAAGAAACCCCTTGGGGTTTCTATCAGAAAACGGCCGCTAGAAAGACCCCGGCAGTTGTGGGCCCCCCAACCCAAATGACCTCTGCTGCGAAAGTCCCCTTTCTGTGCTTTCGACCTGGGCCCGGAATGTTTGTGCCTCTGCCACGCGCAGGTGAAGGGCCTCCCACCTCTCTGTTTGACATACTGTTTTTTTCTAAAAAGTACAAAACACTGTTTTTATGAAGATATCTGATTTTTGATAAATACACACCCTGTATTTTTACCCCCAAATAAAACCAAAATAAAAGCTTGGGAAAAACCCCTTTGGGTAATTTTTTTCGCTTTCCAAAAAATGGGGAGGGAAAAAATTTGGGCTTGTATGTGCCCTTTTAAAAAAACCCTTTTATTTTAATGAAAAAAAAAGCACAAAATGCAGGGGAAAAACACTTAGTTCAAACCCCCTGGATTTTTTAAAATTGCGTCAAAAAAATTGAAACAACCACAAAAATAGCACTTTTTTACGTGTTTACAATGCGTGTTTTTTTGTACACAAAAAAGGGGGGGAAAAAAATTTGTAAAATTTAACCTTCGCCCTTTTGAATTATTTCTACAGGGGAAAAATTGTATTTTTTTGGCGGTGAAAAAAACGGTTTAAATTTTTGTCACCCCCAACAGCAGGGGGCAACGCTTAATTTTAAAAACCCCCCGGGGTGTAAAAAATTTCGCCAAAGGAAAGAGCAACCACCCAAAAATACAGCTTTTGTAAACGTGTTTTCAAAAGGCGTGTTTTTTGCGCCCCAAAACAAAAAGAGGAAAATTTTTTAATTTAAACCTTTTGCTTTGTTTAATTTAAACTACAGGGAAAATGTCTTTTTTGGGGGTGAAAAAGGGCGGGTTTTTTTTTAAAATCCCCCCAAACAGCAGAAAAAACAACGCTTAATTAACCCCTGGAGTAAATTGCCCAAAAAAATTTTAGCAGCCAAAAAAGAATTTGGGTTTTTTTATTGGGAAAAACACTGTTTTTTAAAGAAAACAACAGGAAAACGGCCTTAGATCACCCCCTTTGGGTAATTTAATGTTGGGTGAGCCGATAGCATTAACATGTATATGCAGCGGGATTTTTACACACACCCAACTTCAGATCCAATACCCCCAAAAATCAGAAATTTAACGTTAAGAGAAGCAGTCTCTGAGACAAGCTGTGACACCCCACAAAAATCGCTGTATAAAAATCAGTTCTTTAGTAAGAGCTATCGTAAGCATCCGCAGCAGCACCTTCCCTAATCAGTACAGTGAGAGCAGTATGAGCTCCCAGCGTCGCGATAGGACTTATATAGTGCGGTGATGTCACAGAATCCCGTCGGTCTCTGATTGGCTTCATCTCTGCACATGTCATGCAGGCTATGCTCTTCCTCCTCCCAGAGTTCTTTGCCCCATGTAACGCCATGTGCTCACAGCTATTTTATCAATCAAAAGCACACTTCGTGACCCCCTCACTCAAACACACACATCAGAACTCACACAGATCCAACAAATATTCAGCCAGTATTTCTCGGACTTTTATAAAGAACGCCCCTATGATTCAACAGGAACCTGGTCTTTTCTCAATGGGGTAAATCTGCCCTACCTCTCATCGGAGGATAGCCTCACCTTAGAGGCTGACATTTCAGAAGCGGAGGTCCGTCATGCGCTCGCCCGCCTCCCCCACCGCAAAACACCAGGCCCGGACGGTCTGCCCTCGGAATACTACACTATCCTATGCCCAGGTATAATCACCCTCTAACTAATTACATCAATGCGATTTATAAAGGCCACATAAACCCCTCAGACTTCTATGAATCCCGAAACCACAAAGAGACCCGACGCAGCCACAATCCTATCGTCCTATATCCCTCCTTAACCAGGACTACAAAATTCTCACCAAAATAATAGCCGATCGGCTACAATCGGTCATAGGCCCCCTTCTAACACCTTCGCAATTAGGATTCCTGCATAACAAACACTCCACGGTAGGCATACGCACAGCGATAGCAGCCACAACCCTGGAGCATGACCCCAGACAACCCACTTCCATGCTGCTGGGACTAGACGCCGAAAAGGCCTTTGACTCTGTATCATGGAGGTTCCTCAATACTACCCTACATCATCGTGGCTTTGGGAAACACTTTCCTCACTTTCCTTCAGCATAACCAAAATCACTCCTCCACTACTCTCACTGTGAATGGTCTTAACTCTAACCCAATTCCCATTCAAAGGGGCACCCGCCAAGGCTGTCCCCTCTCCCCACTCCTCTTTAGTCTCTCAATAGACCCACTTATTCGTCACCTTGAAACTGTGACTCCATTCACTGGTATTAAGCTGGGCTCCCAGGAAGTCAAACTATCAGCATTTGCAGACGACCTGATGCTGTATATCTCTAACCCAATTGACGGCCTACCACACATTTTAATGGATATCCAAAAATATGGAATGCTGTCGGGTTTCAAGGTCAATGAACACAAATCCGAGGCTCTCCTTTTAAAGGATAGATCAACACCACCGTGGACAAATAATTACCCTTTTAAGTGGCGAACTGATTCTTTAACATATCTGGGGGTCCGAATCACCAGAAAAGCAACCTCCCTCTACTCTGAGAGCATAAGACCGTTCATTAGATCCCTCGAGTCCCACTTCAACATTTGGAAAAATCTCACATTATCTCCCCTGGGTAGAGCCAATATTATCAAACTAGTTATATTCCCTAAACTTCTCTACATCCTTCAATCTCTCCCAATCTACCTCAAACCCAAAGATGTGAAGTGGATTAACGCCTGTTTTATTAGATTTATATGGAATAACCGCAGACCCCGAGTAGCTCTGAGGGTTCTATACCAGCCTAGGAAAAATGGGGGTATCAACTTCCAGAACATCCAGCTGTATAACCTAGCAACCCAACTTTGTGTCATAGGGGACTGGATACTCAACGAATTGCTCTACACTAATATCAAAATAGATCAACAACTAGCACATAATATACCCCTCTCACTAGCATTCTACACATGCCATACTCAGACATCCCACAGCACCTAAAAACCAACCCTCTTATAATCACTACCTGGAGGGTGTGGACTAAGGCAAGACAAATACAGGGTCTTAACCCGAGATATTCACTCATCCTCCCCTTCCAGGGAAATCCACACTTCCAGGGCGGGCGGGCGCATGGCGAATTCACCCGCTGGTGGGGGCGCGGCAATTGAAAGATAGGCCATTTATTAGACCCAATGACTGGGAACCATTATCTCTTTGCCTTTAGGCCTAAAGCTCAACTAGTCTGCCCATTCTACTTGACCTCTGGACATCAACAACCCTTTCCAGGCCCACAGGACCCTGCCGCTCACGAATGTTTTCGTCCAGACCATCTCGTATAAACCCTGGTGGTTTGCGAAAACCCAGATTCAGCACTGAACTACCTCAGACCAGTTGCCAAAACCATCCTACGTTCAAAGACTCACAAATATTTCCTCCTCCTACTGAGTGGTTTAACTGCAATCTAACAAGCCTAATGCACTGACCGATTACAAAATACGGTCTTTTTCCCACCCAGAGGACATGCTGGTTACCTCCCAAAGGGTACTTTCTCTCCTCCATGCCTGTCCTAAATGTCAGGCTCCGCACGCTGACCTCATACACTGTCTTTGGTCATGCCACCAAATTCAGTCCTTTTGGACCCGGATTCGCTCATTTGTAACCACACACCTATCACATTACTGCCCTGACTCTCTGGAATGGTGCATCTTCGGCTTCCTTCCACCAGGGTCCCCCAGCCTCTCTAGTCCTCATAAGAAGCTACTATATTATATATCAGCAGCAGCGAGGAAAACCATTCTGCACTGCTGGATCCACCCATCCCCCCATGCCACACAATTATTCCTTGAAAAACTTTCCCACTTATTCCGGATGGACTGGGTGGAAACTTCCCTATACAAAGAGCAGAAAGGAAAACAATTTTATCAGTTATGGAAAAACGTCATTATGCTACTTCCGACCCATATTCGATCAAAACTCAAGCAATGTTTCAGCCTTACTACCTGGTATTTGGCATACCAAATCTCAGGAGACAGCCCTAACTGGTAGATTTTGTTGAAGAATATACAACAGCTACAGCTTATGTTAAAAGAACTTAAGTCATACAGACAGTAGGTGGCGCTGAGTTATGTATTAAGTGTTTCTTTGCTTATGCATTGCTATGCTAGTTCTTGTTACTGTAAGGCCTCGTTCACACGGCTTATTTCAGAACGTATTTACAACGGATTTCCGATGTAAATACGTTCTGAAAGCAGTTGAAAATCAGTTGCACAAATACGTGCACTAAGTGTGGCAGTATTTGTAAAATGATTTCCCGACGGATTCACCATCTACAATCATTGTAGGTGGTGAATCCGTCCGTAAATAATTGACATGTGAATTGTTTTTCCGTCCGGAATTTGCCGGCCCCCAATTTTTCCGGGGCTGGGGGCCCCAATCCGGAAAAGGGAAAAAATTTAAACCCGTCTAGTTGAAAACGAAAAAACCGAATTTTCCCCTATTTGGAAATCCAAATAAAAAAAATGGTGATTTTTGGGAAAGGAATTTCCGACGGAGGGAAAAAACTTAACCCGTCGGAAATAGGGGCCCAAATTTTTAAGGGGTTTTTTTGATCCGAAGGCCTTTTTTAACTGTTACCATCTCTCTTGTATCCCCCATGTTTTGTGTTTCAAAATTACAGCTGTAATGGTAGCCGTGTATCCCCAAGTAAACATTTTAAATGGATTTACTTCCAAAAGGGCCCTGTATCCCTTTTGGGCCTTCTACCCCCGGAAGCGGGCTTCTAAAAAAGGGTTTTTGGGGCCCGGGACGCAGAACACAAAGCAAAGTCCCCAAAACGGGAAAAGAAAAGAAAGCAGATCCGGGTGAAAGACCCTCATCTCCTGAATACAAGAAAGAAAGGGGGTCTAACATAAAAAGGGAAAAGGATCCCCAAAAGGCCACACCCAGGCTCAGACTGACGTTTTCCAAAAGCAAAACCCTTTGAGAATTATCAGCTATGGAAGAAAAAAGGTGGAAATGTTTTATCCGGGAAACACTTGTGGGAGGTCATTACCACAGAGAGACCACAAAATCAATTACCAGGAAGGGGGAAAAGAAGAACAGACGGGGCCAGGGCCACCATAAGTCTGTTAGGGGAGGAGGGCCCCTTAATTCACAAAAGGACATGGAATACAGAAAAGGGGACTGTGGGGAATCTTTTAAAAAAAATTGCATGAAAGACCCAGTTTTAAACAGAAATTATTTCTGCTCAGAAAACAAATCCCAAAATTGATTTTTTGGTAAAAAAAAGGGACATGCAAGAACATATAAATGCAATCCCGGGAAGGGGTTTTACCCCTCTGAGGACAGGGGGTGAAGACATAAAAGACTTCTTTGTAGCAGCCATTTTGGGTTATGTTTTTAAACCTGACTCAACTTTTCATGATAAAATTTGCCGGGGAGACCAGCCGACCCTAAAATTTTTGGAAAAGGGTCGGCTAATAGATGAATTCCAAAGGAAAAAGGAATTGTGCATAAATCCACAGAAAACCAGTGGAACAGCTTTTTAAAAAGTTACAGACACACTTTTTCCCGGAAAAAGGGAAAAAACCAGGGCGTGTTTCAGATGCCAAAAGCAGGGACTTTTTAAAAAAGGACTGCACAATATGGAAGGAAAGAAACACAAAAAAAAAATTCCCAAAAGGGACTAAACAAAAGGTAAAACCCCACTATATCCCAACCAAAAGAAAAGAAATTTGGAAGGGGTACATTAAAGGGGGACAAATGATAAAAAATTTGGGGAAAGCTGGTGAAATTGATTCAGGTCCAAAAGTCACATGAAAACCCAATGGGAACCCTTCTTAAAAAGGGCTAGCCCACAATTTAAAAAGAGAAAGGATCAAATCTTGCGGGAGGGAAAGCAGAAATTAAATTTGCAAAAGGGAAAGGGTCATGGAACTTACTTTCCCCAAGAAAAAAGGAGGCAGTTTAGCCTTTCCCAAATGCAGGATGTACTTTATGTTCCACCTGGAAGGTGGACTGTTTTTCAGAAAAAACGCTTGACAGCTAAAGGACTTACTGCCCAAAATTTCCCAAAGGGTGACGAGTGTGTACCCTCAGGGGAAAAAAAGGGTAATGCAAAAGGGCCAAGAAAAAAGGGCCACTTGTATAACCCAGTACGGTGAAAAAACGGGAAAAAACAAGGGAAACACAGGGGACACAATGACTTTTATACCACATGTGGACAAAAGATTAGGCCACAAAACATCCGGGACAGCATACGGAAATTTTACAAAAAAGGAAACCCCGACAAAGGGATTTAAGTTGTCCATTTTGCTCAAACACCTTTTGGGGTTTAAATTTTTAAATTAAAAACCCCAAAGCCCCCGGGCAACACTTCCCAAAGCAAGTAAAAACAGGCCAAAAACCATTTGAGATTATACACAGTGATGTGTGTGCTCCCAGAGATTAAGCACTCCAGCAGGAACAGGTTATAGTGACCTTCTAGATGCCCTATTCAAGGTACACAGTTATTTTCCCTAATGAAAAAAAAAGGGTGAATTTTTGGGAAAAGTCCCGGGATACATAACAAAGCCCAGGCAACAATTTTTTAAAAAGGAAACCTCTGATACTGCAAAGTGATAATGGAGGGGAATTTATTTGGAGACAAAATTGAACCTTTTTGGGAATCAACGGGGGGATAGACCCTAAAAAGACAGTTTTCCTACACCCCAGAGCAAAAGGGGGTAGCTGAAGGAAGAACAAAAAACCCCCTGACCGAAATGACCCAGATGTATGCAAACGGATTTGGACTAAAATAGAAATAGGGGGGTGAAGTGAAAATGACAGCATTTTACTTGAAAAAACAGACTTTTCTCAAAAAACAGTGGAAAAAAAACCCCAAAAGAACAGGCATGGTGAGAACCCCAAAGGTAAAACACATAAGAGTGTTTGGTTTTAAAGTATTCTTTTAAAACCCCAGAAGAGAAACGCCCCAAAAATTTCAAAACAAGCAGGGGAGGGAGTTTTTTGGATACGGTGATAACCAAGGGGTAAAGAATCCCGGCAAAAAAACAGAAAGAGTTATATTTTGCAACAGTGTCCTTTTTTTGAAGAATTAAAGGATGGTTTGATGACTAAACTAGAATCAAAAACAGAAGGGAAAAAAAAACAGTGATCAAAAGCCCCTGCATCCTCCCAACAAAAAATTGAAGTCAATACGAACTCCCGATACCATGAGTGAGATGACAAAAACCCCCCCCCCAAAACCGAACCAAGGGTTCACTAGAGAAAACAAGGGGAAAGCACCAGGGGCCCCTCTCTCCTACAAGGTTAATTTCAGTTTGCGTCCATGAAACCCCCATCCTGGGGGAAAAAATGTCTCAATCCCGGGAAAGGGAAAACCCAAAAAAATGGGGTAAAAGCAGCAGAGGAAGAAAATTTAAAAAACCTGCGTGACACTAAAACGGGGGGGGTCTTAAAAAAGAACTGCCACGGAAGAAAAGCTATTGGCTGTAAATGACTTTTAAAGTTTAAAAACAATGCTGAAGGCACCCTTGAAAGATATAAACAAGAAATAAATTCCCAAGGGGTAAATCACAAAAATACGGAAGACTACGATGAACATTCGGGTCCAGGGGGTTAAAAAACGCCCCTAACAGAACCCTTTCCCGGGAAACAGTATCAATAAAAGCAGGGAAAAACATTTTGATGTAAAAACTGCTTTTCCCGCATGGTAAATTAAAAAGAAAAACATTTACATGGAACAACCACCCCGGGTTTTAAAAACGAGAAAACCAGACCCATAAAGCAAAATTCAGAAAAAAAAATATATGGTTTTAAAACAGGCCGCCAGGGGCATGGGAAAATGAAAAAAATGAAAGGGCCTTACCAATGGGACTTTCAGCGGGAAAAAGGGGAACCCCCCGCCCGTAAAGAAGAGACTGACAGACAGAGGCTTTTTGTGCTTTTTTATGTCGATGATTTTTTTGTCTGTTTTTAGGAGAAAGGGGTGAACAAGGAATACTAAAACCTTGAAACAGAATTTTGGACCAAAAAATCCCTTTGGGAAAAAAAGTAACTTTCCTCGGCATTCAGATCGAAGGGAAGAAAAAAGGAAGTTTTTTTCTAAATCGCAGCACAAAAAAACGGAAATAATCGAGACGTTTGGGTTGGGGATGCAAAAAAGCAAAAACTCCGATGGGAAAAACCCAACCCATTTTAAAAAAATGAAAAAATCAAGACAAATTGCAAACCAAAACGATAACCAATACAGAAAGGGGCCCTAGGAAAATTGCTGTATATTGCCATGCTAAAAAACCGATAATTGCGCGCCGGCGGAATTTTTTTGCAGAAAAACCTCGTTTCCAAATCAGCAGGATTGGAATAGGAAAAGAAGATACGCTATTTAAAGGGAACTCTCAAACCTAAATGAAGGTTACCCAAAAAAAGGGAACAAGTTTTGAAACCCCCAAAAGGGTAGTTGACCTGATTGGGGCCCGGGGCCCGGGGGGACAGAAAATCCACCCGTGGTTATCTTTTCTTGGGTTTAGGGGCCTGAAAACTTTTTCTAGCAGAAAACAGCTGTGTTAAAAACCCCTCATCAACAGAGGGGAGTATTTTCAGCAGCGCTGCAAGTCAAGAGGTCATTTTGGCTCGGCAACTATTGGGCGGGCTTTGGGGGAAACAACAGTTGGAACCAACGAAGGGCCCTTTTAAGAAACCCCAAGGATGTCTTGCCCTCGCACAGATGGAAAAGTCAACCCAAGAAAAAAGAAAATCGAAAGTTAAATTTCATTTTTTTGCGGGGTCATCAAGAACAAGAAGTTTTTGGGAATTTCAGTACTGCCCAAATGAGGAAATGCTCGCAGATATGTTTACGAAGCCTTTTGATACAGAAAGGGAAATTTTAGGCTCATGAAGAAGCTAAACCTGAAAAAACTAAGCCTTTGCTGTTGGGGAAGGGGGGTTGAAGAAATACAACAGCTACGCTTTGTTTTAAAAAATTTTAAATCATCAGACAGTAGGTGGCCTTTAGTTATGAATTAAGTGTTTTTTTTGCTTAGGATTGTATGCTAGTTCTTTTTCTGTAACTGTTACGCAAACCCCTTGTATCCTCCATGTTTTTTGATTCACATGTACAGCATGTAATGGTAGCCCTGTATTTCCCGTAAAAAAACTTAAATGGATTTTTTTCCAAAAGGTCGTAAAGCTTGTTCTACTCCGAATTTGCTGCAATCTGCAACAGATTTCACCATACGTGGTGTTGCCAGCACATCAAACGACAACGGACCCTCTTTACGCTCCAGGGGGGGGCCAGGGCATCCCCCCCCCCCACCCGGGCCCCCGGGTTCCCCCCCACCTCCCCTTGTCTCCACTGTTTTTTCAAAATTTTTTGGTTCTAACTTTATTTGGGCTTCTCCCCGGGTCTGGTTTAATTGCCCCCCGGCCGCAGCCACCAAACCCCAGGCGGATCGCCCTCTGCCGAGACACAAAAAGTAACAACCCAAGTTGGGATTTGGGGGGCCCGGATATGTTTAAATAACCCTTTGGGGGTCGTGTCCCCGGGGGGCACCCCCCGGGTATTTAAATCCCAAGCCCTATTCTTAGTAACCACAGTCCGGGGGCCCCGAGGGCCCCCGCCGGGTGGGTTGGGTGCCCCCCTGAGATCCCCCTTGTGGGGTCGCACCCCCAAGGGTAACATCTCACGATCGCCTTTGCCCATTTTATACCCCGCCATTGGTTTTTAAACCACACTGGTAATTATTAGTCTTCAGATTCCCATGCCAAAATCTATGCGAGGTTTGGGTGGCCTAGGGACACACCACTCATCAATTTTTTGAACAGAAAGGCCCACCTGTTTCGTGGTCGTTTTAACGTCCCCTCCCGGTCGGGGGGTCCCTCTGGGCACGACTACCTGTCCGGGAGGCATCGCGTCTCCCCTGGAAAAAGAAGTGGCAACCGGGTGACTGGTTGATGGTGTGTGGTATTTCCTTGGCTACCCCCCTGGGGAAAAAAATAGGATACTTTTAGTCTCAGGCCTGGTTTGCAGAAGCCAATCCCCCAGGCCCTGGGATCACCCCCGGGTGACTAGCTGCGCTCGGGGACCACCTTTGGTGGGGTTGCACGGCGCCGCCAAATCTTACTGTATCTGTTCGTAATGTCTGTTATTGGTTTTAGTTTTGAAATGGTAAATAATTGCCGCCATGCTATTGTGTCCAATCTATGCTCATGTATTTTTTAAACCACTGGATTTGTTTTACCCAATTCTGATGGAGGGGCCACCTGTTCCATGTTTTATGCCTTTTTCCCTTTTTTGAAAATTTTCTGTTTTACATTCAAAAATTTTTCAATAAAAACATTTTGGGAAAAAAAAAAGCACCTTCGTTCACCCGAAGTAACCAAAAAATTCGACTTTGTTCAGAATCGAAATTTTCCTGAAATTCTAAAAAGAAATTTCCCCTTCGTTAAATCAATTCGCCATCTTAATTATAAAATTGGAGAAGATTGACAATAAATTAAAGGGGGGCATTCAAAATACAGTAAAAATTCAGAAAAGGCGATTGGTTTTAATAGTGGGGGCTTGGGTATCCCAGCCAATTAAGCGCGAACTACTTGTCCCATTTTGTCTATGGGGAGATTGGGGGGGCTGAAAAAGCTCCCTCGGCATGGATATTATAAATAAATCGTTTTTTTAAGTGTAAAACATTCTCTGTAAAAGGCTGAAAACCCTTTTATAACATCATTAAAAAAAATCACTAACAAACGCTTTTTTCGCTGACACCACGCTACACGGAATTGGGATTCGAAATTTTTGGGAAAATAAGTAATTCAAATTCTGTAAGTTTTCCTTTGGTCGGGAGAAACCGCCAAACAGAATGGAGGACAGGACCCCTTTTTAAAACCCATGGGGAAAAATTTGGACCAATTTAAATTCAAAGGCGGGACAAATTAAAATACAGTAAAAAACAGAAAAAAGGGTGATTGGTTGAGCTAGCGGGGGCTGGCAATCCCGGCCAATCGAATAGGGACAACAGGGACCCATTTAACCCATGGGAAGTATTGACCAATAAAATTCAAAAGGGGGGACAGTTAAAATCAGTAAAAAGGGAGAAAAGAGTGATTGGTTAGCTGCGGGGGCTTGGGAATCCGGCCAATCAGAATAGGAGCGACAGGGACCCATTATAACCTAGGAGAAGTATTGACCAAATAAAATTCAAAGGGGGGGAAGTTCAAAATACGTAAAAAAGGCAGAAAAGAGCTGTTTTTTTGAGTAGGGGGGCTTGGGGTATCTTGCCCAAACAGGCGCAGTACTTGTCCCATTGTAGTCTACGGAGAGATCGGGGAATGAATTCGGCTCTCAGCCCCTGCGGGGAGTAGAATAAAAAAAAACATTTTTATTAGGTGTAAAAAAATTATCGAAAAAGAGCTGAAACCTTTATAAACATACATCAATCAAATCCCTAACAATGCGTTTTCGCCGTACCCGGGGCTAATCAGGGGAATTGGGTATAAAGTTCCCCGGGAAAAAACATAATTCAAATTCTTTAACCTTTTCATTGGCGGCAAAAAAACCAGCCCAAAAGAAAAATGGCGACAGGGACTATTATAAAACCCATGGAGAAGTATTGACAATACATGAAAAGGGGGATAGTTTAAAATACAGTAAAAAAGCAGAAAAGAGCTGCTTTGGTTTCAGCCCCGGCAAACAGTATGAATCCACCAATCATATTAGTTCGTCTATTTGGGAAAGGGAAAAAAAAGAGCGCCCCAAAGTTTTTATGCTTGGGCATTTTTGTATGTGATTGGGTTTGGGGAAAAGAGGGGGGTCGTCCAACTTAGCCAATCAGCGGCTGAGCTACTTCCTCATAGAGTTCTATGGGGAAAAGAAATGCAGAGCGAGCTCTGATTGTGATTGGCTAAGTTAAAAGAGGCGCGGTTATTTGGACCAATGGGAGAGCGAGCGACGCTCTTATGGGTTTTCTAATGCAATCTGTAATAAAACTGAACATGGCCGAAATCAAATGATAAGACTGACAAGGTTGTGCCGATCTCTATATAAAATGAACAATAATATAGGGGTAAAGAAAAAAAAATATTAATTCAATAAATTCATTTTTATTTCTATATTTTCGTTACACCCATACTATTGATCATTGGCTAACAGAAATAAAGAAATAAAAATTTATTTATTGAATTAATATTTTTTTTTTCGTTACAAATAAAAGTCAGCTCATCATCACACATGGCAGAAAAATTAAAAATGAAGGGAAAAGCAGTTGTACTGGTCATGATTTTTACACAGCACATTCAGTAAACATTCCCAATGCAGAGAAAAGTTGGTAATTAGTGATGAGTGATTGTGTCAACTATCGTTATCGATTCGATAGTCGATATCGTCAATTATCAAGACGATTTCCGACAGTCGATAATAGATTATCACCGATGACCATTAAAGTCTATGGGAGAGGAACAACACCTTCATTCTTATACCCAAACAGGGCTGGAGAAGCTGGAATTAACATCCACAACAGTTAAATGGATACGTGCTACATCTTAGGCAACACAATTAGGTCATAAAAGTCACAGAAAAAAATGTCACAGACCATTTACTATCCCTGTCTTGTTACCCACAGCATGAGCCCTTAAACCTGCATCACCCACAATTAAAAAGTGCCAGAAGGCAGTATTATTTGAACCACCATTTTACTTGAACTGGACATTGATTATCCCTGTCCTGGGCCACAGCATGAGCCCCGAACCTGCATGACCCCCAAATTAAAAAGTCCCGGAAAAAGCAGTCTTTTAACCACCATTTTAGTTGAACTGGACATTGACTATATCTGTCCTGGACCGCAGTATGACCATTAAACCTGTCTGACCCACAGATTAAAAAGTGCCGGAAAAAGCAGTCTTTTAACCACCATTTTAGTTGAACAGGACATTGACTATACCTGTCCTGGGCCACAGCATGAGCCCCAAGCCTGCATGACCCCCAGATTTAAAAACTGCCGGAAAAAGGAGTCTTTCAACCACCATTTTTGTTGAACTGGACATTGACTATGCCTGTCCTGGGCCACAGCATGACCCAACTGCAACCCCCAGATATAAAAACTGCGAAAAAGAGACTTCAACCACCATTTTAGTTGAACTGGACATTGACTATACATGTCCTGTACCGCACATACCTCAAACCTGATGACCACAGATAAAAGTGCGAAAAAGGAGTCCTTGAAACCCATTTTAGTTGAACAGGACATTGACTATGCCTGTCCTGGACCGCCGCATGACCCCAAAATCTGTCTGTCCCACAGATTAAAAAGTGCTGGAAAAAGGAGTCTTTCAACCACCATTTTAGTTGAACTGGACATTGACTATACATGTTCTGTACCACAGCATGACCCTCAAACCTGTATGATCCACAGATTAAAAGGTGCCGGAAAAAGGAGTCTTTGAACCATCATTTTAGTTAAACTGGACATCGACTATGCCTGTCCTGGACCGCAGCATGACCCCAAAACCTGTCTGACCCACAGATTAAAAAGTGCCGGAAAAAGGAGTCTTTTAACCACCATTTCAGTTAAACTGGACATTGGCTATCCATGTCCTGGACTGCAGCATGACCCCAAATCCCGCACAGGTGCCCTTATGGACCATCATCAGAAAATTTCTCAATAAGAAATAAACTATATTAAAAACAACTCATTTTCCATTACTGCTGGTGCTAGAGCTACTTGCCATTCTGCTGGTGACATTGTACCACCATGACATTAGAATGATAAGCAAACGAAACAGATGTTCCCAGTAGGTCAACGAGGTCTGTCTGAAAATCCTTCATTCTACTGTCAAGTGGGTTGGAGGAAACTACTGATCAAGGCGAGTGAGGCTGTAAACGTGGATCACGCAGGTTCAGCTGGCAAGGCTGGACTTACTGTGGGTGTGGTGAGAGCAAGGGCTGGCGTCCGTTATCTATTAACACGCAGGTTCAGCTAGCAGGGCCCGAGTTACAGTGGGTGAGAGCAAGGGCTGGCGTCCGTTATCTATTAACACGCAGGTTCAGCTAGCAGGGCCCGAGTTACAGTGGGTGTGGTGAGAGCCCAGGCAGGCGTCCGTCATCCATTAACATGGCAAAAAATGCCCTTATGATGCAGCAACGAAAACAGTCGCGCTGAAGCAGAGTGGGGAAGCAGAAGTGTGAGCTCAGACCTCAAGCCTTCCTCAGTACACAGTCAAGACCTGGGTAGCGCTAGAGAAATTTCTGCCTCTACGAGAGCGCTTGCCCCTCCGTATGAGTGCGGACCAATTGCGCTTCACTTGGAAATTCTGGTGGTTGACACTCCTGTTTCACCCAGGTGCCCTTTTTCTTGGCATTCTTTTTCTCGTTTTACTCAACGTGTTGGAGGGAATTGTCTCTGTTCTTGGGGTGGCGAATGTGCTCCATACACCATGTCCTCTGAATAACCTACATTGTTCAAGTCTTCCTGTACCTCCCTTGTACAATTCCGAGGAATATTTGTATCAGCTATTTTGTACATGCAATTTTTTTAAGTAGTTTAATTCTAGAAAACACATTTTAAAATAGGATGGAATCCCACCACGTCTTTGTTTCTCTTGTTTTTTTAATTGTATTAAATGGGTTGTCTCACTACAGGGATTGCTAGCTATGTTAAAGATCTTGCAAAAACAAGTCATTTTGCAATATGTGTCCCTTAACAGTGTCCTACCTATTCCTATTTTTGACAGCACCATCACTCTTGAGACACTCTTGACAATTGTGAATAACAAATGTCTGTTAGAAACCACATTTTTTAGTATAGGACCTGTAGTATAGCTGCATTTCACAGCAACAGGCCCCCACAAATTCTAAACATGACCCTAGAGCCACTCTTGACAATTGTGAAGAACAAATGTCTGTTAGAAACCACATTTTTTTTTATAATAGGACCTGTAGTATTGCTGCATTTCACAGCAACATGCCCCCAAAAATTCAAAACATGACCCTTGAGCCACTCTTGACAATTTTGAAGAACAAATGTCTGGTAGAAATCACATTTTTTTTTTTTTTTTATAATAGGACCTGTACTGTAGTATTGCTGCATTTCAAAGCAGCATGACCCAAAAATTATAAAAATGACTTCTCAGCCACTGTTAAAAATTGTGAGGGAGAAATGCCACTTAGAAGCCACATTTCTGTTCCAAAGGACCATGATTATAGCTGTATCTCACAGCAACATGCCACCAAAAAATTATAAAAATGACTTCTCAGCCACTGTTAAAAATTGTGAGGGAGAAATGCCACTTAGAAGCCACATTTCTGTTCCAAAGGACCATGATTATAGCTGGATCTCACAGCAGCATGCCACCAAAGAATTATAAAAATGACTTCTCAGCCACTGTTAAAAATTGTGAGGAGGAGAAATGCCACTAAGAAGCTACATTTCTGTTCCAAAGGACCATGATTATAGCTGTTATCTCACAGCAACAGCCACCAAAAAATATAAAATGACTCTCAGCCACGTTAAAATTGGGGAATCCACTAGAACCACATGTTCTGTTCCAAAGACCAGATTAAGCTGTTCAACATAACATGACCCAAAGCCTGACAGCAAAATTAAATATAAAGTGAGTAAATGGAATACGGTTTTGTCATGAAACCTTGGTGTCTTTACAGTCTCTCTCACACGCAAAACCAGCAACATTATCTTTTGGGAACTGAAATAAAATTGCAGTAAGAAATGATCATTTTAAAAAAAAAAGTTTTCAAGAGGACCATTTCTTTTGGAAGATGAATGTGCAGTAGACCGGCAACTAATCGGTGACCTAGGCAATTGGGGCCACAACATCATCAGAGATCCATGCCTGATTCATCTTGATGAAAGTCAAACAATCAACATTATCTGTGGAAAGCCGGATGCGTTTGTCTGTAATGACTCCTCCAGCTGTGCTGAAGGTCCGCTCAGATATGACGCTGGCTGCTGGGCAGGACAACACCTCTATGGCGTGGCGAGCGAGCTTGGGCCATTCGTCCATTTTGGATACACAGAAGTCTATTGGGTCCGGAACATATCCAAAAACATCGGTGTTGAGACGCAGATAGTCGTGCACCATGATCTTAAGCTGGTCTCTGTGTGTTGTATTTGTGCCCTGCATTACATGCGTTGGTGAGGTGGTAAATAAAGATTGCCATAGGTCACCCATTAGGCTTCTGCCACAATGCCTGCTGCTGCTGCTACGGCTACTTGGCACTCTACTGCTGTCACGTTGCTGACATTGTTCCACTGTGACATTTGAAGAACGTGAAGCAGACCCAACAGATGTCTCCAGTTAATCAATCAGCACGGTCTCCAATTCCTGCATTTTACTCTCTATTTGGGTGGGTGGAAGGAAAGTGCTGAGTTTTGCTTTGTACCGGGGATCGAGGAGGGTGGCCACCCAGTAACTATTGTTCAGTTTGATGGCCTTAATGTGATGATCATCTTGGAGGAAATGGAGCATCCAAGCACTCATGTGAGAGATGGAGCCTTAATTTCCCATGCCTCTGGGTCGAGGGGCACTAGCAAACTGATCTTCCTCATCTTCATCCTCTGCCTCAAATTTGCGCCAACCTATTTCCAAGGCAGGGACGTCGGTAACGTCGGTGTCATGGAATACCTCCTCCTCCTCCTCCTCTGCTTCCTCTGGCACAGCTTCAACACAGCCCTGACTTGCCTCAGATGATGCACCCTGAGAGCTGAGGCGCCGCCTTGCACTAGCCCTGGACCCTGAACCACTGCCTAATGAAGACCGATAAAATTGTGAAACTGTCGGGCCTTCTGGATTCGACGGAGAGAAAGGCTCCGTGTCCGCATCTGTGTCCGTCTCCTCCTCCGTCGCTGGTTGGACCTGATGTTTTAGAGTGTCCAACGATCGTTCCAGAACTAAGATCACCACAATGCTCATACTGACCAGGGCATTGTCCGCACAGACCATTTTGGTGGCTTCTTCAAAACTGGCAAGGATGGTGCAGAGCTCTTTCATCTGCCTCCACTCTCGGTGGGTCAGCACCCCGAGGTCAGCACCGCTGCTTGTCAGGCCATGTGTCACGTCGTACTGTGTAATGGCATTGCGCTGCTGCCAGACTCGCGGGAGCATGTGGAGGGTGGAATTCCAGTGGGTTGCCTCGTCAACAAGGAGATGGTTGACGGGGAGGCCGAGCTGACGCTGCAACGCAGCCAGGCGGGACGAAGCAGGGTGCGAACGGCGGAAGTGCGAGCTCAGACCTCGAGCCTTCCTCAGCAGGCAGTCCAGACCCGGGTAGCGCTTTAGAAATTTCTGGACAACAAGGTTCATGACATGTGCCAGGCAAGGGATGTGCTCCAGCCTACCGATCTTAAGGGTGGCCAGCAGATTTCGACCGTTATCGCACACCACCTTGCCTGGCACAAGGTTCTTGTCACCCAGCCAGCGCTCTTTCTCGTTACGAAGAGCCGTCCACAGCTCCTGACCGGTGTGTTGAGGATCGCCAAGACAGTTTAATTTCCCCACGGCTTGGTTTCTCTGGGCACGTGATGCCACCAGAGGACCTTGGGGGAAAGAACCCTGCACCATCACTGCGCTTTTGAAGAGCGTACACCGTTACCACCAGAGACATCCACCCAGCTCACCCAGTGAGCTGTCACAGAGATATAGCGGCCTTGGCCGTGCTTACTAGTCCATGTGTCGGTGGTCAGATGGACTTTTCCGGACACAGATGCAGACAACGCGCTTGAAATTTTAGATAACACGTGGCTGGCCAGGGCAGGGACGAGTTTTCTGGCAAAGAAATGCCTGCTCGGCATTTGGTATTGGGGGCAGGTAAGGGCCATGACGTGGCGGAACCCATCTGTGTCCACCAGACGGAAAGGCAACATTTCCAAGGCCAAAAGCCTGGCAATGCCGACATTCAGGCTTTTGGCTTTGGGATGGTTTGGGTAAAGTGTTTCTTCTGTTAAAACCTGGGAGACAGAAGGCTGGCTGCTAGACTGGCCGCTGTATGGCGTGCAGGTTGTCAAACTTGCGGAAGGAGAATGGGTAGGATGGGTCTCTGGTGGTGCTGGTGGTACTCGTGTGACAGTGGAGGCTGAAGCGGAGGCTGATCCCTGATCATAACTCTGAGAGACATGGGCAGCTGAGGAACGCTTGGTGGTGGCAGAGGAGGAGGAGGCGGAGACAGAGGGTGTGACAGTGGTTGGAAGACCGGCATCGGTGTGGCCTTTTTTGGCCAAGTGTTCCCTCCATTTCAACTCATGCATTCGATCCATGTGACTAGACATTTTGGTGGTGGTTAAACACCTAAGATTCTTGCATCTACTGATTAGTTTACGGCAAAGGCGGCATATGACATCTCTTGGTGAATCAGAGGCTTGCTCGAAAAAGGTCCAGGCTTGAGAGGTCTTGGACCTTTTCCACGGCGATAAGCGAGGAGCGGTGTTTCCGCTGATCGTGGCTGGCGGAATCATCTCAGCGGACTTCTGCGACCGCCCTCTCCCTTTTTGAGGCGGGAGCCTTACTGACACTACCCCATCGTCTTCCTCCTCATCCAGTGATGAAGCGCTCGCAAGAAAATTCTGCTAAAAAGACTACGTTGGATCCGCAATGTCATAATCATCATCATCAACATAGGTGACTTCCTCGTCCTGACATTCTGCATCCTGGAGCTGCGGGCTACAAGCAACAGGCACTGCAAGGCGTTGCCGACCGCCCAAGGTTTTTGCCGATTGACCGGCTTCCTTCTCCTCCTCTGATGGCACCAGCAATTGGGCGTCAGAGCAGACAAAATCATCCTCTTTGGCCTCTTGATCTTTGTAAATGCCTTCTTACCGCAAACGCATTTTGTCATCAAAGAGGTCTTCAGAAAATGGATTATCCACAGTGGTGGGTACACGAGTTGACATTTGGGCTGCCTTCGCTTCATGTTGGACGGATGCTGACGATGACATTTGTGGCCGTGACTGGGAGGACGAGGAGGTAAGACTGCTGGATGCAGGTTGCATTAACCACTGAAGACCAGATTTGCAACGCTGTACGTTACTGAGATTCACAGGACCCTGACCCAGCGAGGACAGGCCTGACGGTCCTGCAACCGACGATCCGCTGGCTTGCGTGTTGTAGCCAGCACTGGAAGGAGCACCTTCTCTCGTACCTCTACCTCCATGTCCTACACCCTCTTTGCTCGCTTACCACCTGCATTTCGCTCCATGTTCAGAAAGATAAAAATTTAAGAAGGTATGGAAGAGTTTTTGACAGTCTCTATTGAAGATCAAATCACAGCTATTCTAAATCCCTAATTCTACAGCCAATAGGATAAGAAACGAATTGTTTTCTAGCGAATACCTGTGAAATGCACTGGTGGAAGAACTGTAAACAATAATCAACAGGTTCCCTTCGTCCCAGGATTACACTGCCAGAGACTAGAATTGATAGTTTCAACAAACTATCATCAATGCGCTACTTGCCAAACGAGATTCACCGAGCGCAATAAAAATATTCAGAAGTTACACGGATGAGAAATTGAGTTTTTTGCAGCAATGACAAAAGAGAACAGTTGCTAGAAAATTTTCCTATCAGAATTGTCGTACAACTTGGCTATTTGAAAAAAACTAGGGCCGCACCACGTGCAATACAGCCATTTAAAAGTTATACGGATAACAAATGGTGTTTTTTGCACCAATGAAATACGGCAACAGTAACTAAGTAATTTCTATATCCAAATTTAAGTAGAAGGTGGCTATTTGAAAAAAAACTGGGGCGAACCAAAGTGCAATACAGATTTTTAAATGTTATATGGATAATAAAAGGTGGTTTTTGCACCAATGAAATGCAACAGCTATTACTAGCAAATTTCTGTATCCTAATGTAAGTACAAGGTGGGTCTTTGAACAAAAATGGCCTGCGCCAAAGTGTAAAAAAAACTAATTAAATTGTGTACGGATAATAAAAGGTGGTTTTTGCACCTATAAAATACAACAGCAATTACTAGCAAATTTCTGTATCCTAATGTAAGTACAAGGTGGGTCTTTGAACAAAAACGGCCTGCGCCAAAGTGAAAAAAACCTAGTTAAATTGTGTACGGATAATAACGGTGGGTTTTGCACCTATGAAATACAACAGCAATTACTAGCAAATTTCTGTATCCTAATGTAAGTACAAGGTGGGTCTTTGAAAAAAAATGGCCTTTGCCAAAGTGAAAAACACGTAATTAAATTGTGTACGGATAATAAAAGGTGGTTTTTGCACCTATGAAATACAACAGCAATTACTAGCAAATTTCTGTATCCTAATGTAAGTACAAGGTGGGTCTTTGAACAAAAATGGCCTGCACCAAAGTCAAAAAAACCTAATTAAATTGTGTATGGATAATAAAAGGTGGTTTTTGCACCTATGAAGTACAACAGCAATTACTAGCAAATTTCTGTTTCCTAATGTAAGTACAAGGTGGGTCTTTGAACAAAAATGGCCTGCGCCAAAGTGAAAAAACCTAATAAAATTGTGTACGGATAATAAAAGGAGGGTTTTGCACCTATTAACCCCTTAAGGACCCGGCGTTTTTTTTGGTGACACGTTCGTTTTTCCCTCCTCGCCTTCTGAAAGCCATAACTTCTTTATTTTTCCACCTATATAGACACCTGAGGGCTTTTATTTTGCGGGACAAGATGTACTTTCTAATGGTGTTAGTCACTATACTATAGAATATACTGGGAAACCGCAAAAAAATTCCAAGTGGGACAAATTGTGAAAAAAAATGTATTTTCGCCATGTTTTCGGGGGTTTTGCTTTTACGGCGTTCAATCTTCGGTAAATATAATGTGTTATCTGTATTCTTCAGGTTGTTGCACATCCAGCAATACCAAACATGTAGGGTTTCCGTTATGTTTTGGTACCGTAAAAAAATTCCAAACATTTTCTATTTTGAAATTTGCGCCACGGCGCCATTTTGTGCGACCAATAACTTTTTTGTACTAACACCTACGGACGTCAGTGAGGGGCATTTTTTGCGGGCTGAAGTGTACTTTTTATCGCTAGCAGTTTGGAATGCATGCGACTTTTTTGATCATTTTATTCCATTTTTTGAGTGACGTAAAATGACCAAAAACGCAATTTTGGCGTTTGGAATGTTTTTTTCTTCTATGGTGTTCAGCGTACGGGATAAAATGATGTTATATTTTTTATAGATCGGACTTTTTCGGACGCGGCGATACCAAATATGTGTAACTTTTTTATTATTTTAATGATTTTATTTGTAAAATGGGGAAAGGGGGGTGATTTGAACTTTTAATACTTTTTTGTACTTTAAAACTTTATTATTTTTTTTTTTTACTGTAACATTGAGGTCACCTGTGGTACTTGACCACTAGGTGGCACGATTGTTAATACAACCTAATGCATTGCATAGGCTATGCATTAGGGTGTACAAAGATGGCGGTTTCCCCACTTCCTGTCTGCGGACGGAAGTGGGGCAAACCGGCCAGGGTAAGTGACGGCAGCCTTCCCAAGGCTCCCCACCACAATGCCCGGTGATCGGATCGGCGCAGCATAGCTGCGCTTATGCCGTTCACCGCACCGATCGGTGCGCGGCACCGATCGGCGTTAATTCAGACGCCGCGGCCATCTTTGCCGCGGCGCCTGATGGGTAAAACAGCGCCAGCGGTCGGAGCCACCCGCCGGCGCTGTTACTGCCGGGTGTTAGCGGCGATTTGCCGCTAACACCCCCCGGCGGTGCGGGGGGGGGGGTCGCGGAGCGATCCCCCTGCAAAGCCCCTTAGCGGCCCTGGGACGTAATGATACGCCCAAGGTCGTTAAGGGATTAAATACAACAGCAATTACTAGCAAATTTCTGTATCCTAATGTAAGTACAAGGTGGGTCTTTGAACAAAATGGTCTGCGTCAAAATGAAAAAAAACTAATTAAATTGTGTACAGATAATAAAAGGTGGGTTTTACACCTATGAAATACAACAGCAATTACTAGCAAATTTCTGTCTTTGAACAAAAATGGCCTGCACCAAAGTGAAAAAACCCCCAGTCCCCCAGTAGCCAGGTAGATGCCCCATATAGTCCGCCAGTAGCCAGGCAGATGCCCCATAGTCCCCCAGTAGCTATGTAGATGCCCCATAGTCCCCCAGTAGCCATGTAGATGCCCCATAGTCCCCCAGTAGCCATGTAGATGCCCCATAGTCCCCCAGTAGCCATGTAGATGCCCCATAGTCCCCCAGTAGCCATGTAGATGCCCCATAGTCCCCAGTAGCCAGACAGATGCCCCATGGTCCCCAGTAGCCAGACAGATGCCCCATGGTCCCCAGTAGCCAGACAGATGCCCCATGGTCCCCAGTAGCCAGACAGATGCCCCAGTAGCCAGACAGATGCCCCATGGTCCCCAGTAGCCAGACAGATGCCCCAGTAGCCAGGCAGATGCCCCCTAATGATTATACAATTTAAAAAAAGCTACTTACCTTCAGTCCGTGCAGCGCGGTCCTGTCCGGTTCGGGCGCTGTGTATGGGGTAAGCGGTGTGACGTCACAGGGGACGTGAGTAAAGCGGCGCGTCACGCCCCCTGCGACGCCATATGGACAGCGCTCACCGAGCGTTGTACATACACAGGGAGAAGGTGGGATGACAACGATCCCTCCTGCCTTCTCCCTTTTCTGACTGACTCTGCAGTCAGGGAGATCGCGGGCCGGAAACCACCAAGCCGCGGGCCGGATGTGGCCAGCGGGCCTTGTGTTTGACACCTGTGATCTAGTGCATACTACTTCTCCACTGATGCCCTCCACTCCGTTGCTGGATCTCCCTATTCCCTACCAAGAATTTGCAGATATTTTCTGTGAAAAATAAGCATAGACTCTTCCGCCACATCAGGCTTTTGACTGTACCATATACTCTTGCCTGGTACAACCCTTCCACAGGGTACAGTGCCCGAGACCCAGGGTATGACTGCCTATATTTGCACTGTGCCGTGGGGACCCGGTCTAACAGTTCTTACAACAAGCCTCCATACAAGCCACAGGTCGACAAAAAATGAAGACCTCTGTCAATCTTCAACCCAGGAGATAAAGTCTTGCTGTCGGCGAGATATGTTCATTTCAAGATTCCCAGCCTCAAGCTGGGTCCATGGATCCTGGGCCCTTTCCAGGTCATCCAACGTTTCAAACTGTTGACCTTCAAGCTCTGCCTCCCACCATCCATGCTCATCGCGAACTCCTTCCATGTCTCCCTTCTGAATTCACTGATCCTCAACCGCATCTCCCAAAGGACTGTGTCCCCTTCTACTGTAGCATATGCTGGAAACATCTTTGAAGTCAAGGAAATTCTGTCCGAGAAGTTCAGGGGGAGGCAGTACTATCTCATCAAAACCCACAGCTTGTAATACGGCTTCAAGAGGTTGCCTCACTACAGGGATTGTTTTTTATGTTAAAGATCTTGCAAAAACAAGTGACTTTCCAATATATGTCTATTAACAGTATCCTACCTACTCCTAGATATCCCCTCTTGTATGAGCTGCATCAGCTCCTGAGATCACTATAGCTACAGACCTGTTCATGATAGGCTGCCAGCACTGGTTGCTATAGCTACAGACCTGGCTTCTACTTTATGAGTTGTGTGGTTTAATTAAAAAAGGCATTGCATTTTTGTTGCATATGTTTTTATAAGCATTTGTTAAACTGATCTCAAACACAAAAAAACAACATGTGAACCCAGCCCTATAAGCAGTAATTACAAAACTCTCATAAAATCACAATATTAAGATGCTTATCATCTTATGTAACAAACCAGAACAATTATGGAAATCTGAAGCAACCCAACTAACCATTACACAGCACTTCTTGTAACTCTATAGCTAGGTATAAACTGCATTGGACAAAAAACTCCCTGAAAACCAAATCCTAAAACCGTTTATAAAACTGAGTTTTTTATCCACTGCATGTCAAAATCTGTTCAAAAAAATTATCGTTTTTGGTGCATTTTGTGTTTTTTGGTGTATTTTTGGTGTGTCTTTCGAACTGTTATACACCTGGGCAGTTTTTCAGAAGAAACGTCCAAAAACTGCACCAGAAACCACACCAAAAAAGACAAAAAAACTTCCAGTGGTTTACACAGACTTCAATAGTAAATTTTCTGCCCTGCTCTGTCATTTTTTGCAACCTGTTATAAAAAACGACCAGCAAAAAAGACGAGCAGAAAAAAAAACATTCTGTGTAGACTACAGAACATTTTTACTATTAAAGTCTATGGGACCTTTTTTCAGTAGTTTTTCAGCGGTTTTAGAAAAAGAAAAACACTGGAAAAAATGACTGAAAAGCAGTGCAGTGGAGACATAGCCTAATTGTCACGTCAAGGGAGGTACAGTGAGCCCTGACTGGAACCCAGCCCCACTGTCCCTGCCTACTTGACGTACTGCCCTAGGCGGAAGACGCCAACTGGGCGACAGTCCCTGCACTACTAGAGTGCTGGGGCCGTCAGGAGGAAGAAAGGACAGACAGTCTGGGTCATTACCAAATCAGGAACGCCAAGCCACAAATCAGAACCAGACAGAACACATAAACAAGCCGAGGTCAAACATGAACGGGAGTGAGGTACAGAATCGGAGTGCAAGACAGAGTCAGGAAACAATCAGAGGTCTGGTACACGGATAAGCAAACGACAAAACTATAAGCACAGATAATGAAGTCAGCCAGGAGAATATCACAGGCACAGCACTCAGCCGGCAGGGAGCTTAAATGTGATTCCCGGACACCACCCCTGCTGCCGATTTGAGTGGCCTCCGGGTTGTCCCATTGGCTGGTGCGACACGCCCCCTGTCCAGAGTAGCTGGGCCTCTGTCACTCACAGAGCTGCCAGCAGACTGTCTATCAGGGCGGGGTCGCAAACCAGCTGCTGCCGACTGTTGTTCATTGCAGGCTGAGCGCCGCCTAGCCCTGACAGTACCCCCCTTCTAGGAGGGGCCACTGGACCCTTCCCTGGTCTGGGTTTGTCCGGGTGGAACTCATGGAATTACCTCACCAGGTGGTCGGCATGGATGGATTTAGCCGGAACTCATGATCTCTCCTCAGGCCCATAACCCTTCCAGTGGACCAGGTATTGTAGTGACCCTTGAACCCTCCAGGAGTCCAAGATTCATACGGCTTCATATTCTAACTCCCCCTCTATACAAACTGCAGGAGGAGATCTAGAGGGTGGAGTCACAGGCTGAATATACTTCTTAAGAAGTGAGCGATGAAACACGTTGTGTATACACTTTTCAATATGTATGGATCCTACCAACATCTTGAGCTCCGGAGTACAATGTTGGATTATGCTCCTAGCCAGCGGAGTGGAGTCAATAGCCACTACCCGCAGGGAATCAGATAGAGGTATCCAAGGTAGGCCCAGACGTTTTGTGAAGGACGTGTCTACAAAATTGGAAACTGACCCAGAATCCACAAAAGCATTCCCAGAACCAGACAGAGACATACACTCACCGGCCACTTTATTAGGTACACCTGTCCAACTGCTCGTTAACACTTAATTTCTAATCAGCCAATCACATGGCGGTAACTCAGTGCATTTAGGCATGTAGACATGGTCAAGACAATCTCCTGCAGTTCAAACTGAGCATCAGTATGGGGAAGAAAGGTGATTTGAGTGCCTTTGAACGTGGCATGGTTGTTGGTGCCAGAAGGGCTGGTCTGAGTATTTCAGAAACTGCTGATCTCCTGGGATTTTCACGCACAACCATCTCTGGGGTTTACAGAGAATGGTCCGAAAAAGAAAAAACATCCAGTGAGCGGCAGTCCTGTGGGCGGAAATGCCTTGTTGATGCCAGAGGTCAAAGGAGAATGGGCAGACTGGTTCGAGCTGATAGAAAGGCAACAGTGACTCAAATAGCCACCCGTTACAACCAAGGTAGGCAGAAGAGCATCTCTGAACGCACAGTACGGCGAACTTTGAGGCAGATGGGCTACAGCAGCAGAAGACCACACCGGGTGCCACTCCTTTCAGCTAAGAACAGGAAACTGAGGCTCCAATTTGCCCAAGCTCATCGAAATTGGCCAGTAGAAGATTGGAAAAACGTTGCCTGGTCTGATGAGTCTCGATTTCTGCTGCGACATTCGGATGGTAGGGTCAGAATTTGGCGTCAACAACATGAAAGCATGGATCCATCCTGCCTTGTATCAATGGTTCAGGCTGGTGGTGGTGGTGTCATGGTGTGGGGAATATTTTCTTGGCACTCTTTGGGCCCCTTGGTACCAATTGAGCATCGTTGCAACACCTTGTGGAATCTATGCCACGAAGAATTGAGGCAGTTCTGAAGGCAAAAGGGGGTCCAACCCGTTACTAGCATGGTGTACCTAATAAAGTGGCCGGTGAGTGTATATGAGATCTTAACTGGGAGCAGCAACTTTTTGGATATAATAGGAGATACCTGTTCGCCTAGGTGACCTTTCTGCAAATCACCTAGGTGCTGGAATTTTCCGGCCTGGTCTTCCTTTTGGAGCACTCCCGGATACCGTGTCCATCTTCGCCACAGTAAAAGCACAATCCCTGGGTACGACGAGAAGTTCTCCGGTCACTGTCAGAAATCGCGGAAGAAGCTCCCACTTGCATGGGCTCCTCTGGGTTTAGATCAAAACCGCGGGTATAGAAGGGACCATGGAATGGACCACAGGAGGGAGAGCCTTTTCCCGATGTCTCTCCCTAAAACGTCTAGTGCCATAGCCTCATCTAAGAAACCAGGGGTAGGGAAAGCCACCAACATATCCTTTATATGTTCAGCTAACCCTAATCTAAACTGATATCTAAGAGCTGGGTCGTTCCACCCCGACGGAACACACCAGCGACGAAATTTGGAGCAATAGTCTTCCACGTTCCTTTTTCCCTGCCTCAAGGTGGTCAGCCGAGCCTCGGCCACAGCTTCCCTATCAGGGTCATCAAAAAGTACGCCCAAGGAGACAAAAAACCTGTCCACAGAAGAAATTTCTGGCGAATCAGGTGGTAAAGAAAAAGCCTACTCCTGAGGTGGACCCTGAAGAAGGGACATAACGATTCCCACAATCTGTTCCTCATTGCTCGAGGTATGTAAAATACAGACGACATCCTCCCCTAGATGTCAAAAAGGCCCTTCTGTTGCCTGAGAATCTATCAGGCAACTGAATTGGGGGTTCCACAGGGGGTGCAGATAATACAGGAACACTCGGACTTGGGGTAGTCTCCTGCTGTTGTTCCCTCAGCGCCAGATCCTGAACTAGCTGGGTAAGCCCCTGCATCTGCTCTACCAGAGCTGTCATGGGGTTCATAGCGAGTGGAGAGCAGTGACGGTTTCGGCCTGTGATAATGTCACGTCAAGGGAGGTACAGCGAGCCCTGACTGGAACCCATCCCACTGTCCTGCCTACTTGACGTACTGCCCTAGGCGGCAGCCACCAACTGGGCCACAGACCCTGCGCTGCTAGAGTGCTGGGGCCGTCAGAAGGAAGAATAGTCAGACAGTCCGGGTCAATACCAAATCATAAACGCCAAGTCACAAATCAGGACCAGACAGAAAACGTAAACAAGCCAAAGTCAAACACGAATGGGAGCGAGGTACAGAATCGGAGCACAAGACAGAGTCAGGAAACAAGCAGAGGTCTAGTACACGGATAAGCAAACAACAACACTATAAGCACAGATAATGAAGGCAGCCAGGAGAATATCACAGGCACAGCACTCAGCCTGCAGGGAGTTTAAATGTGATTCCCGGACAACGCCCCTGCTGCTGATTGGAGCAGCCTCTGGGTCCTCCCATTGGCTGGTGCGACACGCCCCTTGTCCAGAGTAGCTGGGCCTCTGTCACTCACAGGGCTGCCAGCAGACTGTCTATCAGGACGGGGACGCAAACCTGCTGCTGCAGACTGCTGCTCCCTGCAGGCTGAGCGCTGCCTTGCTCTGACACTAAGTTGCTTTGAATTCCCTCCCAGCAGATTCACCCTTATAGAGGTTTACTGTCAACCAACATTACTTCTATCTTTTTGCATAGTACAAAGTTTCATTACTAGTTGTTGTTCTTAATATAGCAGTGTTTCAAGAGAGAAATAACACAAGCAAATCATTTGTATCAGCTTGGTTCACATCGGTGCCAGAGGTTTTGTTCGGAAACCTCTGTCGCTGAGGTGAAAAACTGAACAGATTCCATGGCTTCGTTTTTTTCACCTCTGCGATGGAGGTTCTGAACGAAACCTCCAGCGCAGATGCGAACCTAGCCTAAACTGTAGATGCATTGCTTATAGTGTGCTAAAGACATTGTTTTACACAGACAGTATCTCAAAAAAGTGAGTACACCAGTCATATTTTTGTAAATATTGTATTATATTTTTCATGGGACAACACTGAAGATATGACACCTTGATACAATGTAAAGTATAACATTGTAAATTTGGTGTGCCCTCAAAATAACTCAACACACTGCCGTCAATGTCTAAACTGCAGGAAACAAAAGTGAGTATACCGCTAAGTGAAAATGGACAAATGGTGTCCATTTTGCCCTTTTCCTTTCACAGTGTCAAGTGACTCATTAGGCCTCGTACACACGGCTTATTCTGCCGCATATTGCCGCCGTACTGCACGCCGGATTTGCGCTTCAGTACGGCGCCAATCCGTGGCAGCAATTACGGTAATCCACTGTTCTCTATGAGAGCAGTGGAATCCGTCGCTCCTCCCCGCTCGGCGAATCCGCCGCGGGGGGAGAAAGTGACATGCACATTATTTACGGCGCGGACGCGCCGTAAACAATGCATTGTCTATGGGGCCGGGAGCGGTGCCCCCGCCGCGCTCCGGCCCCGCCCCGGCCCGCCCCTTCTTCACGGCGGATTTGTGCGCTCAATACGCCGCACAAATCCGTCGGGAATAAGCCGTGTGAACACGGCCTTAGTGTTACAGGGTCTTAGGTGTGATTGGAGAGCAGTTGTGTTAAATTTAGTGTTAACGCTCTCACACT
Source organism: Phyllomedusa bahiana (assembly GCA_025379985.1). Lineage (NCBI taxonomy): Eukaryota > Metazoa > Chordata > Amphibia > Anura > Hylidae > Phyllomedusa > Phyllomedusa bahiana. The sequence continues at coordinate 50,726 of JAODAL010006949.1, forward strand.
CTCTCATACTGGTCACTGGAAGTTCAACATGGCAGTTCATGGCAAAGAACTCTATTAAAAAAAAAAGAACTATTGCTTTACATAAAGGTGGCATATTCAATAAGAAGACTGACAACACCCTGAAACTGAGCTGCAGCATGGTGGCCAAGACCATACAGCAGCTCCACTCAGAACAGGCCTCGCTATGGTTGACCAGAAGTTGAATGCACATGCTCAGCGTCATATCCAGAGATTGTCTTTTCAAAGATGGACGTATGAGTGCTGCCAGCATTGCTGCAGAGGCTGAAGGGGTGGGAGGGCCAGGATACAAACCAGGAACACAAATGACCAAAGACATCAAGCAAGACCCCAGCTTGCACTTAGATAACTCAGGCCCTGTCTGACAGCAGGGGCTGGATTTTTAAAGCTCGTCAGACAGGGATATGGGCGTCAGCTGCTAATGTTGCAATCAAGTGCTTAACTGTTGCCCTGCTGGAAAGCACAGCAAATGCTTGAACAGCTACATCACTGCAGCTGCCGGGGTCAAAGGGCATGTTGTGGCACAGTGCCTGGCAGATCTTGACACTGTCGTTCTAGAAGGGAGCCTCTTGTTTTTTCAGAAATGTTTTTTGTGCAGAAACATACGTTGTATTTGGTGTATATTGCTTTTAATCTATATGAGGAGGAAAGGGTGCCTCCATTTTGGTTTTATGGACTACGCCCACTTTCACAGGCTGTCTTAAAAGCGCAGCTTGCAGATTTGGTATTTTTTTATTTTTTTCCTCTCTGGATAACGGAGGTCGGTTGACCCAGTGAGAGGCCTGGATTTGGCTCTATTGAGAGGTAAAGATAGCATAGGACTGCCCGACCTGAGATCACGTTGAAAGTCGTGGGCAGCTTAAACATTTTTTGATCAAAATATGTGAACCGAGAATCTCAAAGTTTTTTCATGTATGATAGATAGCATAAATTCTTCTAAAGATGATGCACAAGAAAGCCCTCAAACAGTTTGATGACAAGCAGACTAAGACCATGGATTCCTAAAACCATGTCCTGTCATCTGATGAGACTAGGATAAACTTATTTGATTAAGATGGTGTCAAGCATGTGTGGACTCCGCCCCTGATTGCCACCACTGCCCAGTGTGCCTTGCCTACAGTCAAGCGTGGTTGTGAGAGTGCCATAGTTAGGGGCTGCATAACTGCTGCTGGCTGTGGGGAGCTGCAGTTAATTGAGTGAACCATGAATGCCAACATGTACTGTGACATACTGAAGCAGAGTATGATCCCCTCCCTTCGGAAACTGGGCTGCAGAGCAGTATTCCAATGTGATAATGACTCCAAACACACTTCCAAGTCCTCTCTCCCTGAGGTATGGAGGTCTGAACAGGCCCCAAGAGAGGAATCAATAGAGTAGGTTCCCACATGTATTGAGGTCGCCTTGCTGATTGGCAGGTGGGCTCAAGCAGTTTTGATAAAAAATGTGAAATAAGAACCTCAAAATGTTTTCATGTATTCTAAGTAACAGAAATGCTTTTCCAAAAATGTATATGTCCTTTTTGATAGTTTTTTTAGTGTTAGTAGTGTGCTCATGATATTGGATTGTGATTGTATGTTACTGCCACAGCAGTGTGCACCTATGCTAATTTTTTCAAAAAAGTTTTTTTTTTTCAGATGTGCAGACCAAATATTGTATTCTAGACTATATGAATTAATAGACTTTGTCTTATTTAATACTGTGCTTCCATAGTTTAACTGTGTGTTGGTCAAAGTCAGTATATGCATGAATATTATATGTGTGTGTGTGTGTGTGTATATATATATATATATATATATATATATATATATATATATATATATATATATATAGACACACACATTGCACCCTATGATGCACTTGTATTCTGTATTTTGTACAATATTGTTAATTATTTGAATCTTCTCGACTTTGATATATTTATTTACTGGTTTATGCATTTGTGAACACTTTATTGCTATAACAACATATATCCCTACATATATCCCTATGTGAGTTTCCTCTGTATTCATTATTTTTTAGAATGTATTGTGCAGAAATAGGTTCTCATTTATTACCTATATACTAAATAATCTTGTTAATATTCCTATCGGTATATGTACTTTCCCCATATTTTATGATCGTATTTTATTAACTGGTTTTTTTTTGTGTCTTTTGATCTTATATTAATAAAGAATATAAATAATTAACAACTATCCGCAGATTCCTTACCCAGCAATTCTTAGTCAACAGAGGAGGGGTGGAATCTCCTATGTCCAGAATACACATCACTTTGCCAGAGGGTAGAGTGGCCCCAAAGATGATCTTCTGCTCTTTAGGAACTGTCTTGTCCTGTAGGCAACCCGCTGTATAGAATAAGCACTGTGCTATGCATATTTCCCCCTATGGTGGTGTTGCAGGAAAACTGAACACTTTTTACAGATTAGAGCTAATTTATGGGGAGTCTAGCAAGGTGATACTTTGTGACTAGTCCATACAAACAATGATAAATCACCTTGAAAACATCTTCTTTTACGTATTTTTATTCTCACATTGTGCAAACAATTATTTAAACAGCACTTTTCAGCATAGCAGCTTGTGTAGCAAAATAGATAAAATAGTATACTCAGGATATCATGCAGGTTACAGCAGTTACTTAGCTCAACTCCTCAATCGGACATCAGGCAGGGCGTCCTGCACACCTGTGCGTGCTCACCTCTCAGTCACAGTCCATACAAACAATGCAGTCACCTTGAAAACATCTTTTTTTTACGTATTTGTAGAGATACCTTATTATGGATTCTCAGCTATACTCAGGTTTGAGTGATATATGGTGTTTTGTGATTTATTAGATACTTTGTGATTAGCCTACTGTTAAAAGAGCCGTCCTAAATTTTATATATATAGATACACACAAATATATATATATATATATATCCTGCTTGTTGCCTCTGTACTCTTTGATAGCATGTGATGCATTTGGCTGGAGAATAGCCACAGGTTGCTTCCTTAGCTGGATTGATCAATGTTATAATGTAGCTTTTAGCTTTTGGCAATACTGAAAGCTTGTTGGCAGGTATGCCCTTTGCGTCCCTTGCAAGAATCGAATAGTATTGTATTAAATTTAATTGGCACTCTGTATCTCAGGGACTGAGGGACTGCTGAGTGGTATTTGTGTTCTGACTTTATACTGTACTGTAAATATATATATATATATATATATACAGTGGCAGAGTAGGTGAAAGGATCATTTCTCAAACATGGAGGAGGAAGTGTGATGTTACTTAATATTTGAAACATACACCTTAGCAAGCTTTGACACAATAATACCACCTACAGGTCTAAAAGTGAGAGCTTTCCTTATGCTCTCATAATTCAATCACATATACAGTAGACAAATATATTTGCAAACTATGAACGAGCAGTTCTAAAATTCGCGCAAACATTTATTTTTCAAAAACACTTCAATATTTCTTCTTTTCAATAGAAGTGGTATACTTAGGTTTTTCTTGCGGATAATGTCTATAAAACTGGAACAGTACATAACAATCCATCTAAGAAACGCTCACACACCGACTATGCTGCAAACCTGTGCAACATTTTGGGGCGCAGGCACGTCCCCTTTCTCAAACAAGGAATGTTATGAACTGTTCGAGGTTTATGGACATAATCCACAAGAAAACAAATATATTGGTCAATTGTACATGTGGAGGAAGTGTGTTTGTCTGGACAGAGTCGTCTTAACAGCATTATGGGCCCCTGGACAGAGCTGTGCAATGGGCACCCCAACCAACACAACCAATCACAGGAACAAATATATACATTAACTTATAACCTACAATACCGCCATATTGAGACCACATAGTGGTCCGCATAGTGACACCAGCTCAGGTCACCATCACATGGTAATGAATATCGCACTGATCCAACACAGATGCAAAATAACCCCTGACATCCAGGGGCTCACAGGCGACATCTTCTCTAAGTCATTCATTTTCCCTTTTCTTCTCCATCCGATCCAAACCGCCATGATGACGTCTCTCAGCCACAACTCGTCACTGCAGAATTTAACACACAAACCTCTTAGATTTCTCACTTTATCAGCACTTCCCTACCAATTCCTACTTCTAGAATGGGCACCCCACATTAAGTAAGTAGTAATGTTGCCCACCATTAAGTAGGTAGGTATATAGATTCCCAGTAAGTAGGGATATAGGCCCACTGTAGGTAGGTATAGTAGCCCCTGTAGGTAGACAGGTACACAGCCCCCTGTAGGCAGGTACACAGCCCCCCTGTAGGCAGGTACACAGCTCCATGTAGGCAGATACACAGCTCCATGTAGGTAGGTATATAGCTCTCTCTAGGAAGGTATATAGCCCCCTGTAGGTAGTTATACAGCCCTCTGTAGGCAGGTACACAGCCCCCTGTAGGCAGGTACACAGCTCCATATAGGTAGGTATATAGCTCTCTCTAAGAAGGTATATAGCCCCCTGTAGGTAGGTACACAGCCCTCTGTAGGTAGGTACACAGCCCCCTGTAGGTAGGTACACAGCCCCCCAGTAGGTAGGTACACAGCCCCCAGTAGGTATATAGCCCCCTGTAGACAGGGCCGCCATACAGGGGGTACAGCCAGTACTCCTGTATAGGGCCCGGTGAAACAAGGGGCCCGCTGCAAGCAGGCCCGCTTGTTTCAAAAACTATCTTTCTGAGTCAGAACACGGGCCCCGCGGCACTGCCGAGCATCCGCTGGGGCCCGTGCGGCTCAGAGTGTGAGGAGGGAGGCCCGGGCTCCGAGTCCCAGGGGCAGAGTGGGCTTGACCATCACACAATGGGAGGGGGGGGGGCGCGCTCTGAGTCACAGGAGCGCTCCATACAGTAACAGAGCTGCAACAGCCTCTCACTTACTTCAGATCCCTCTGCTATGTCCTGTGATGGGATCGCCCCTCCTCCCTCTCTCTGCCTGTGGGCGGAGCTTCAGTGACATGCCGGCAGCGGAGAGAGGGAGGAGGGATGATCCCCTCGCAGGACGGAGCAGAGTGATCTGAAGTAAGTGAGAGGCTGTTGCAGCTCTGGTACTGTATCGAGCTCTCCTGTGACTAAGAGCGGCCCCCCCCGCCCATTGTGTGATGGTCAAGCCCACCCTGCCCCAGAACCCGCACTGAAACCCCCACCTACCCCAGTGCCTCCCCCTGGGACCCACCTGTGTGGGGCTCCTCAGACGCCCACCTTGCCCCAGCACCTCCCCCTGGGGCCCCTCGGAAGCCCCCCACCTGCCCTAGTGCCCCCACCTGGCCCCAACTGTGTGGGGCCCCTCTGAAGCCCCTGGGGCCCCTCAGCAGCCCACCCTGCCCCAGCACCCCCACTAAAACCCCCACCTACCCCAGTGCCTCCACCTGGGACCCATCTGTGTGGGGTCCCTCAGCAGCCCACCCTGCCCTAGCACCCCCCACTAAAACCCCCACCTACCCCAGTGCCTCCACCTGGGACCCCTCTGGGTGGGGCCCCTCAGCAGCCCACCCTGCCCCAGCACCTGCCTTTGGGGCCCCTTGGATGCCCCCCCCCTGCCCTAGTGCCCCCACCTGGCCCCACCTGTGTGGGGCCCCTCAGCAGCCCACCTTGCCCCAGCACCCCCCACTAAAACCCCCACCTACCCCAGTGCCTCCACCTGGGCCCCATCTGTTTGGGGCCCCTCAGCAGCCCACCCTGCCCTAGCACCTCCCACTGAAACCCCCACCTACCCTAGTGCCTCCCCCTGGGCCCATCTGTGTGGGGCCCCTCAGAAGCCCACCCTGCCCAGCACCTCCCCCTGGGGCCCCTCGGAAGCCCCCCACCTGCCCTAGTGCCCCCACCTGGCCCAAGCTGTGTGGGGCCCCTCTGAGGCCCCTCAGAAGCCCACCCTGCCCCCGCACCTCCCTTGGGGCCCCTCGGAAGCCCCCCACCTGCCCTAGGGCCCCCACCTGGCCCCAACTGTGTGGGGCCCCTCTGAGGCCCCTGGGGCCCCTCAGCAGCCCACCCTGACCCAGCATCCCCCCACTGAAACCCCCACCTACCCCAGTGCTTCCACCTGGGCCCCAGCTGTGTCGGGCACCTCCCCCTGGGGCCCCTCTGAAGCCCACCCCGCCCCAGCACACCACCAGGGCTGTGGAGTCGGCAAGCCGAAGCCCCGACTCCGACTCCTCAATTTCCCAAACCTCCGACTCCTGACTCCCTCATACACGGCGCATGTTTAAGTAATAGCTTTATTGTAGTAAATTGGTAACATCAGACTGTTTATCACCTTATGATACAATAATCAAGCTATTTAGGTAGAACAGACACTGACAAGCAAAAGGGTAACAATGTTTTGATCTTTTGAACACTTGTGGGTAGAGTTGAAGAAGAAGCTGTATTTGTATCCAAGCCCAGACTGCACCAACATTGGGAATGTGGAGAAAAGACCTGGGATCAGATTTTGGTCAAGATATGCTTGAATCTGATGCAGAGCCCAGAAGGATTCAGGCAGTGCTGAAAACCAAAGGTGGATTCACCAAATACTAAGAAAATAATAAAAATTAACACTTTTATTTTTAAGAGCAAAACAGTAACAATGCAGTTACAGGAAAGAATCTGCAGAACTAAGCAGATGCTAAATACTTGCAAGTCACATTTATGTATAAGATGGGTAAAATGACTGTAATATTAAAATTACAGTAGCCTCAAAGCGTAGTGATGTCCGGTATGGAGCCTGAAAGTCACAAGTTCAAAACATTGTTACCATTTTGCTTTCAGTAAAATATATTATTGGACAACTTTAGGACACAAAAAAAATATATAGTATTGCCTCCATCAGATCCTGCATAAATGACCTCACATCTGATCTCATTATTTCCAGGCTAGAGAACGGCCTCTCTACACTAACTTGGTTTGGGGGAAAGTGGTGACCACGGGGGCAACATCTCTAACAATGTCAGGGTATAAAGGAATTGCCTCAGCCACAGTCAGTTTTGATGAATGGTTGATCTTCTACTTCTTTGAAAGCAGGGGAAACATTTTGCTGAAATCTGTTTGCCCTGGGAGCAGAATCTTTTCCCCTGGGCAGCGCTTTGCCTGCTCCATGTCATCAATTACACTCCTCATGTGATGAGGCTGAAGATATGGGAGCAGCAGCACTGGCCAGACCCAATTCCTCTTGCTCTTTGCATCGAACTAACTGAACCAACTTATTATATATTTTGGGAGTCGGAGTCAGACCATTTTTTGACTCCGACTCCTGCAAAATAGCCACCGACTCCGACTCCACAGCCCTGCATACCACACTGAAACCCCTGGGGTCACCCACCCACCCCCCCCCCAGGCACCAGCTGTGTGGGGCCCCTCTTAAGCCCCTGCGCCAGCGCCCTCTGGGCCCTAGCTGTGCAGGATCCCTCTGACGCCTCTAGGGCCCCTCTCAAAGCCCACTCTGCCCCAGTGCCCCCTCCCCTCTGGGCACTAGCTGTGCGGGGGCACCTCTTAAGTCATCTAGTCTGGACCAAATGGAGAAGAGAAGGAAAAGTGAACGACTGGTCAGACAAGATGTCACTAAATGTAACTGCACTGTGTACACCTGTATCTCTCCCTGTAATATCGGTCTTATTGAATCATATTCACTAACAGTACAGAGGTATTGTTCAGTACTGTTAGGCCCCGTTCACATGGCTTATTTGCCGTCGGATTGGCGCCGTATTCCGCGCCGGATTTGCGCTTCAATATGGCGCCAATCCGTCGGAGTCATTACGGTAATCCACTGCTCTCATAGAGAACAGTGGATTCCGTCGCTCCTCCCCGCTCGGCAAATCCGCCGCGGGGGGAGAAAGTGACATGCACATTATTTACGGCGCGGACGCGCCGTAAACAATGCATTGTCTATGGGGCCGGGAGCGGCGCCCCCGACGCGCTCCGGCCCCGCCCCCCGCCCGCCCCCTAATCACGGCGGATTTGTGAGCTCAATACGGCGCACAAATCCGTTGGGAATAAGCCGTGTGAACGGGGCCTTATGGTAGTGATATGCGGCGGTATTATATGGTCTTAGTATATTGTTATTTGCCTATTGGTCTGGGGATACTGGTTTGGTCAGTAACATAATAGTGGTGACATGTGGTGGTATTTTCTGGCCCTTGTATACGTACTGACCCACACAATATTGATAAACTGTAAAATTCAAAAATAATGGCGCACTTGCATTTTTTTCCTCGGGTTGGGTGATTGTTGAGTGGGCGGGGCAATGGGGGCGTGGTTTACGGGTGGGCCCCAGACGCTTCAGCTGTATGGGGCCCTGAAATTTCTGATGGCAGCCCTGCCTGTAGATATATAGCCCCCTCTTGGTAGGTACACAACCCCCTGTAAGTATATAGCCCATTTTAGGTATGTACACAGCCCCCTGTAGGTTAGTCCCCGGAGTCGATTGCTAAGGTATTATCAATCGACTCGAGGCCTTAACAACTGGCTTAACAAACGACTGGAGTCCGCGGAGTCGATTGCTAACTCTTATCAACTGACTTGTCTTGAGGCCTTAAAGGGTTGCTCCTACGAAGTCATGTTTGAAATGTGGGACCAAAAATCTAATGATTACGTTAGTTACTATTGCAAGTGCTACGTTTTAGAGAAGCTGGTTAAAGTGCTTAGCAACGGTGTTTGTTACTGCAGGAAGCATCGTCTTGCCCATCCTGCACATGCAAGGAAAGGCTGAAGAGGGCAGCTGTGGTATGGCAGGACGAGGAAGCAGTGAGAGGACATGCAGGGGGTGTTGTATTATCCTCTTCACTGCCTCTCCTCCATCCCTGTGGCTGCCAATACACACATCCCTGTGGCTGCCAATACACCCTCCCCCGCTCTTCATTGCCTCTTGTTCCTGCATGTCCCTGCCAATACACACAACCCCCCTGCAAGTCTTCTCACTGCTTCTCCTCCATGCCTGCCAATACACACATCCCTGCCCCTCCTCTTCACTGCCTTTCCTTTGCATGTGCACGACCTGGGCAGGACAGAATGCTTCACTTACCAGTAAACAAACACCGTTGCTAAGCACATGTAAACCAGCCCGTTCTCTAAAACCGTAGCACTTTGCCAATAGTAACCAAGGACGTACATCCTTAGACTTTTGGTCCCCACATTTTCAACTATAATCTTCGTAGTGAGACAACCCCTTTAACAACTGGCTTAACGACTACTAGCGACTTTACAACGCAGTAAATTATGTGTCCCCCAGTGAAGGTAATAGGGTCCCCCAGTAAGTTATACGTCCTCCAGTAGGTGGTTATATACTTTATATGTCTCCCGGTAGGTGTGTAGTTTACATGTCCCCCAGCAGGTATAGGGGCAGGTTACGGGTCCCCCAGCAGGTATATGGGCAGGTTACGGATCCCCCAGCAGGTATATGGGCAGGTTACGGATCCCCCAGCAGGTATATGGGCAGGTTGGGATCCCCCAGCAGGTATATGGGCAGGTTACGGGTCCCCCAGCAGGTATAGGGGCAGGTTACGGATCCCCACAGCATATTAGGCAGTTTAGTCCCCCAGCACGATGGTAGGTTATAGGTCCCCAGCAGGTATATAGATAGCTTATAGGTTCCCCAGCAGGTATATAGATAGCTTATAGGCCCCACAGCACGTATATATAGATTATAGCTCCTCCCTGCACGTATATAAGTAGATAATAGCCCCTCTGCACATATAAAAGTAGATAATAGGCCCCCCCTGCACATATATACAAGTAGATAATAGGCCCCCCCTGCACATATATACAAGTAGATAATAGGCCCCCCTGCACATATATACAAGTAGATAATAGGACCCCCCCGCACATATATAAGTACATATTAGCCCCCCCCCCTGCACAATTATAACTAGATTAGAGGCCCCCAGCATGAATAGAGACAATTAAAAGTAATAAACTGACAGCACTCACCTGACCTCGATCCCTGTCGCTGCCGCTGTCGCTGCTCCCGCTCTTTTTCCTCACAGGGTGACGTCACCCGGCCGCGCTACACTCTGATGACGCTGACTCCGGCGCGCACAGCACAGGCGCGCACAGAGCCGCATCCTGCCTGCGGCGGCCGATACTCTGCGGAGCTCTCTGCGGAGCCAAAGCATCTAACTGTATGTGCGTCCGGCGGACACACATACAGTTAGTCCCGCCTAAGCCGATAGCTTAGTGACTGGTAACGGCTTAGGACCCTAACGATCGGCGGCGGCGGCAGATAGCGGCGGCGCCGGGGACTACTGTAGGTAGGTACACAGCCCACTGTACGTAGTTATATAACCCCTTGTAGGTAGGTATACAGCCTCCAGTAGATAGGTACATAATTCCCTGTAGGCAGTTATATAGCCCTCTGTAAATAGGTATACAGCTCCCTGTAGGTAGGTATACAGCCCCCTGTAGAGTGGTACACAGCCCTCTGTAGGTATATAGCCCCTTTTAGGTATGTACACAGCCTCCTGAAGGTAGGTACACAGCCCCCTGTACAGAGACATAGCTACAGGGGGTGCAAAGGTAGCAGTCGCTACCGGCCCTGCAGCCTGAAGGGGCCCAAAAGCCCTTCTGTCACATAAGACAACATCAGTAGTGTAAATGGCACATGGTAACTGGGGGAGTCCCATTTCACTTTTTGCACTAGGGCTCCGGGGCTTAAGTTATGCCTCTGCCCCTGTAGGTATGTACACAGCCCCCTGTAGGTAGGTATACAGCCACCTGTACAGGGATTTAGCTACAGGGGGTGCAGAGGTATCAGTCGCTACCAGGCCCTGCAGCCTGAAGGGGCCCAAAAGCTCTTCTGTCCCTTAAGACAATATCAGTAGTGTAAATGGCACATGGTAACTGCAGATGGTCCCATTTCACTTTTTGCACTAGGGCTCCAGGGCTTAAGTTATGCCTCTGCACCTGTAGATTGGTACACAGTCCACATAAGGTAGGTACACAGCCCCCTGTAGGTAGGTATACAGCCACCTGTACAGGGACATAGCTACAGGGGGTACAGAGGTAGCAGTCACTACCGGGTCCTGCAGCCTGAAGGGGCAGAAAAGCCCTTTTGCCAAATAAGACAACATCAGTAGGGTAAATGGCACATGGTAGCTGGGGCTCCATTTCACTTTTTTCACTATGGCCCAGGGCTTAAATTATGCCTCTGCTTCCTGTTACTAGGTACAAATCCCCCTGTAGCTAGGTGCACAGCCCCCTGTAGGTATATAGACCCCTGTAGCTAGATGTGGCCCATCTTAATTAGAAAAAAAAAAAACGCTACTCACCTCTCTCCGCTACCCCTCTAAGGAGCAGGTTTATGGATACAGCCTCCTTTGCCGCTTAAAGACGCGAGGGGTCTGGGCCTGCATAAAGACATGCCACTCCGGCCTGCCACAGAGGCCGAGCTATGCCACTGAGCAGGGTAGGTGGCTGCCAGAGAGGGCCCTTTGTGCTCATGGGGCCCCCGAGCCACCTATCCTGCCTAAGGGAAAGGACGGACCTGGATCTAGGGCTTTTTTGCTGGATCCAGAGTTGGCAACTTACATAGGGTGACTGGACAAAAACAGTTACCACACCATGCAATACCCTCTGGAGTAGGCCCAAATGGTTAGTGATCATATAACAGCAAGAAAATGATCCGAAACATACTTCTAAGTTATGCAAGAACTACCTAAGGAGACAAGAAGAAATCAGTAGGCTTCAAACAATTGAATACATTGCACAGTCTCTAGACTTAAACACCATGAGCTTGATTAACTGGATAGAAGGGTAAACTGAAAGCAACCTATAGTACAGCACATTTGTGGGAACTTCTGAAACAATGTTGGGAATAAATTTCTGAACAATATCTGAATGCAATTGTAAAAAAAATGCCTTGATTGTTTAAAGCTGTTATATCAGCTATAAGTGGCTACCGTATTTTTCGGACTATAAGGCGCACCGGACTATAAGGCGCATTAACATTGAGCGCCGTTCATGTATAAGGCGCACCGGACTATAAGGCGCGGCGCATTAAATGAAACAAAGTTCAGAGCGAAAAGCCAAACTTATTCAACACTTTCACAATAACTCTCAACTTGTAAAGTTGTAACAAAAATCAATACACTTACAGTACTTTTTCAGTTCATTTATCCCCCACAAATCCATCAAATTCTTCATCTTCAGTGTCAGAGTTAAACAGTTGCACGATTTCTGCATCAAGCATTCTCGGGTCCCCCTCATCATTATCTGAGTCAGTCTCGTTGCTGCTGGCCTTAGCTCTTCAGTGATGATTCCAGCCTTCTTGAAAGCTCGGATGATACTGGAGGCTGATACCTTCTCCCAGGCATCCACGATCCACTTGCACATAGTAGCATAACTGGCACGGCGTTGCCTCCCTGTTTTGGTGAATGTGTGGTCACCTTCTGTCATCCAATTCTCCCATGCAGCTCGCAATTTAACTTAAAATGCCCTGTTGACACCAATATCTAGCGGCTGGAGCTCTTTGGTTAATCCACCCGGAATGACAGCAAGCAGTGAATTTGTTTTCCTTCACTTGGGCTTTGACAGTATCGGTAAATGGGCACGCATGGAAGTCACAGACCAATAGGGATGGGGATTGGTGAAAAAATCCATCCGGTCTCTTGACATAGACCTCCCTCAGCCACTCACTCAAACTTCTCCTCGTCCATCCAGCCCTTTGGGTTAGCCTTGATGATGACACCAGCTGGAAACTGTTCTTTGGGCAAAGTCTTCCTCTTAAAAATGACCATGGGTGTTAGTTTCTGGCCATTAGCCTGACAGGCGAGAACCACAGTGAAAGAGGACTTCTCATGTCCTGTGGTACGTATAGAGACCGTACTCGTTGGAGACAGTGGCAGAGTTTCTAGTGCGGGGACCTCATCCATGTTCTAGTTTGTCCTCCGATGGACCCTTGCTTTCTTTTCTGAACTCTATTTGGTCTCTTTATGGTGCAAAAGGCTGCTATCTCTTATTTTCCTCCTTGGCACCTTGATCATTAAGTTATTGGTCTGGAGAGTTGCCTTTTTCCAATGAGTCCCTTAAACCTGCATGCCTTATAGCTTTTGAGTCGAATGAAAATGGACGCATCTAATGGTTCTCGTTCTTAGTTATTTTTAGGATGGGCATTGTCTTTTACGGGCAGTGTGTTTTATTACAAATTTTAAGTGATTTCGGGGCTTATTTCGATGCATCAGACTTATAGTTGAACTAAAAACAGATCATTCTGCCACACACGGTAGTGGTTTCAGTACGGTTAAACACCGAAACACAGTTTAACTGACTGCTTCTGACTATGGTAAGCCGTATAGGCCATTCTTAATTTTTTTCATGCCGTATTGCCGCCGCAGATTGCAGCCGCAATACGGCCGGATTTACAATGGTCCTGTCACTTATTGTGCCTTATTTCGCGACGGAATCACCCGCTGTAAAGAATGGGTTTTAAATCCGGCGCGAAATACGCGCCAGTGGCACTTATTTGCAACTGATTTGTAACTGATTTCGGAACGTATTTACTATTGTAAATCAGTTGCAAATCAGTTGCAAATCAGTTACAAATCAGTGTCACTAAATTTAGCTGTAAATTATTCTGAACAAAGACTGAAAACTGAAAGTGAAGAATTGATTCATATATAATGCGCACCGGACTATAAGGCGCACTTTCGATTTCTGAGAAAGTCTTAGGCTTTTATGTGCGCCTTATAGTCCGAAAAATACGGGTACTTTAAAGGGCCAAATAGCAATAAAAACTTTAAAAGTTGAGGAGTTCTAAAACTTTTGACCAGTAGTGTATACCCAATAACCCCCCAAAAATCTAATACTAATATAAAAAACTAATAAATGTTAATAAAGAAGTCATATGCCTAAATTGGATATTTCCATCCCAATATATGGCACTACCATAACTACTAGAAACAGGTCTTCTGACTTAGGGTTAAACGAAGCTCTGATCTGTCTTTCACTCTCTATATTCAATTCCTTGCCCAATCCTGCACCACAAAAACACCTCCGGAATACATCCTTTTATGTAAATGGCAAAAATTTTCATTATAGCCCGGACTCTGTAACGCCTTACTAATCGGTCTTCCTTTCCCTAAATTCTCCCCGCTCCAATCTATCCTAAAAGCAGCAGCGAGATTAATCTTTCTTTCTAGCTGCTATACTGATGCCTCTACCCTGTGTCAATCACTGAACCGGTTGCCAATTTAGTACAGAATACAGTTTCAACTAATCACTGTTTCAAAAACCTCTCCACAGTACTACACCCCCCCATATCTCCTTCCTCATTCCTGTCTACCTCACCACTGGAGCTCTATGTACTTCTAATGATCTTAGACTAAATTCCTCCATAATTTTACTATTCTCTCCTCCTTCACACGAAGGAGGAGAGTTCTCTGGAATGTGCTACCCCATACAATCAGATGAATTTACAACAATCATAGTTTTAAGCAAACCCTAAAAAGACATCTACTTAGGCAGCTCCGACAAATTTCCACTTACAACCCCATCTTTCAGTCAACCACATTCCTGACATGAAATTATATGCACTTACCTGTATTATCTGGATGACATGTTCATCCACTTTTACATGTTCTACCTTATATTCATGAAAAGCAGCTGGACCAATGTCCACATTATGCCCTTTTTTACTTTGGTTTACATCAATTTCTTCATAGATTTTAAAGGGGTTGTCTCACTACAAGGATTGCTTTTTATGTTAAAGATCTTGGAAAAACAAGTCGCGTTGCAATATGTGTCCATTAACCATGTCCTACTTATTTTGATATATCCCCTCTTGTATGGGCTGTATCAGCTCCTCAAGTCACTATGGCTACAGATCTGTTCAATTTCTCATGATAGGCCTCCAACACTGGTTGCTATAGCTACAGACCTGGCTTCTATTGCAGCCTAGTAGAAGCCAGTAAACACGCCCCTGAATTCAAAATGAAACCGAGGAAACAGGACTGAGGTAAGATGAATCAATGTAGTGAGACAGCCCCTCTTTCAAGCAAGGCATTCACACCCCTTTTTTAATTTGTTAATAGGTTTGTTTCTATGTAATGTTCAATTTTGTCCGTGCCTATACTCTCTGCACTGTGAAGTTTTGTGGAATATGTTGGAGCTGTATAAATAAAGATAATTATTTTTATACATACCTCATATGGTACCAATTACCGAGAAAAATAAGAAAGTTATTGGCATCAGAATATGATAATTGTTTTTATTTGTTATGCTAGTAAAAATGACACTGCGGTGCAAATTTTAAAAAAAAGGAGATGCTTGGATTTTTTTTATGGTACTATAACAAAGAAAACCCTACATATTTGATATCCTGGAATCGCATTAAACTGCAGAATACAGATAACACCTCAGTTATGTCAAACAGTTAAAGGGGATTTATCGCTTCATCAGTTCGTCTGTTTCATTGTACTTTCAGTTTCTCAGCTCTTCAAATCCAGGGGTGTTTCTTCCCCTCCCAGCTGGGTGTTTCTTAACTGAAGGGGGATGACATCATCCCCCCCTTCACTGTTCATGCTCGCTCCCGAGTCAGTGTGTTTGTTTGAGATCAGTGGGAGGGGATAGCACATCCCTGCTCTTCCCCCCCTCTCTGTCTGAGTCCACATGTCACTGTGTCGTTCCTCTCCCTATGCAGTCTTATTTTGTAAGAGCTGTTTGTTTACATACCACAGGCCTGCATTCAGTCTAGACAGTCTTCTATGAACTCAGAGCACTGATCTCTTCTCCTCTCACAGCTGGAGGTTTGTTACAGTTGAATCCAGTCTTCTATGAACTCATCCAGAGCAGCACAGATCTGTCTCCCTTCTATGTTTACATGCAGGAGCATTAGGCACCGAGCACAATTCTGCTGTTTTCTGATTGTAGAAGCAGCTGCAGTGTTACTGTGCAGCTGCTGGCTGTGCAGAGTGAAATGTTGCCGGCCCCTTATTCTGAGTGAGAGAGGCAGGAATGCACACTCCCGTGAATACGACCAGGGCCAGACAGAATGTAAATTAGTAGAGCCATCAGCCAATGAAATGAAAGGAGGTGGCACTGGGGAACTGTGTTTACAGAAAACGAAGATATGGGAGACCATGAAAACAGGACAGCTTTGCAAATGACATCCAATTGCAAAGTTGCTTCTTTTCACTTTCCCCTTATTCTGAAGACCATTCAATGTAATGATACAACCCCTTTAAGTAAAAAAAAACAACCCACAAATATGGCAAAAGTACTTTTTTATCGCATTTCGCACCCAATTTTTTTGCAGTTTCCCAATATATTCTACAGTACAGTGAATGAGACCAATAAAAAGTGCATCTTGCCCCACAAAATAAAAGCCCTCATATGTCTATGTATAAAAATTTTAAAGTTGTGGTTTTTGGAAGGCAGGGAGGAAAAAAATTAAGATCCATGTTATTTTTACTGTGAGGGGTGAAAGCTAATCAATGTGATTGGAATAGTCCATTAATGCTTAAGGCGTTGTGCTCCTGGTACATTGTGGTGCGTACCGTACGCGCTGCA
Organism: Phyllomedusa bahiana; assembly: GCA_025379985.1. NCBI lineage: Eukaryota > Metazoa > Chordata > Amphibia > Anura > Hylidae > Phyllomedusa > Phyllomedusa bahiana. The sequence goes on from JAODAL010006949.1 coordinate 67,214, forward strand.
ATACGTCGGGTGTTTTAGAAGTACGCGCTGGCCTATTCACTTCTGTTACCGTAATTGCGGGGCGCATTCTGAACATATTGCAGCGCAATTATGCACCAAAATACGTCCCACAATTACACCGTGTGAACAAAGTCTGACACATCTAGGGTATCTTTTGGTGTCCATGCACCTGACTGAGAAATTTACACCACCTAGGACCTGAAGGAGGTTTTTGGCATAATTTACACCACTTTCAGGTGCAAATATTAGTAAATACCGTATATACTTGAGTATAAGCCGTGTTTTTCTGCACAAAAAATGTGCTGAAAAATCCCTCCTTGGCTTATACTCGAGTCACTGTCGGCGCTCGGGCACTGTGATGGCCTGTGCGGCGGCAGGGATACTTCTGCTATATGCGACTCCTCAGGGAGCGAATATAACTGAAGGCCGAGTACAGCCGACAGCGTCCGGGTACTGCCATGGCCCGTCGCTGTCGGCGATCTCTTCCCTGTATGCGACTCCTCCGGGAGCTGGTGTGAACTGGTACTTATTCAATGTGCAGTTTTTTGCTAGGCAGTTGCCTCCCTAGTGGATGGGTGTGTGAGCTACTGCTTATCAGTGAGCTACACAAAATTTTTAACATGTGGTACTGTGGATTATGTTGTTTCTTACTGAGAATAGTTCATTGTCCAGTCATTAAAGGGGATTTGCCAAGACGGCACTTACCTAGCTCCTGTCAGCACGAGAGCAGGATGTATACAAATCATGCTGAGTAATGAAGATGCAGGGGAGAGAGGGTGGGGGCGAGTGAGGAATCCAAGGGAGCGTCTCAAAACTTAAGTGAAATAATAAACAGTACAAGAGTGGATTCTCAATACAGCAAGACAGCCTCAGACTGCACTGTCTACCCGGTGCCTTAAAAGCTCATTCCTTTTGCATGTCATCAGATAAGAGCAAGCGCGGCCTGTCAGATACTGGGTCGTGACTAGGGAAAGCATTGAGGTAAATAAGGGGGATTGAGAAATGCTGTAGCTCTCAGAGTTTTCACTTTTTTTAATCACATATATTTAGAAAAGTGATTAAATACCCCTTTTGGAGGGTCCCACGTCAACATTACATGGTGGCAAAACCCCTTTAAGCTGTAAGTATGGTCTTGTGTCTGTGGGTTTAAAGGGGTTTTGCCACGATCTCATTTCATACCTCCTGCATTCAGCTCTTCAGCTCTGTGTGCTCAGAAGGGGGCGTGTGTGATTTGTTTGAATTGCATATCATGTGACCCAGCAGGCTGACATCACCAGGCCTTTCCTCTCTGTATTCACAGAAAGGTCTGTTTATGTGTAGAACTGTAAGTAGCTACATTGTAGCTCAGAGGTAAAACGTTTGCCTCCAGGCACATGGGTCCTTGGTTCAAATCCCTGCAGGAACCAAACCTGTGGAATTTTTTAATTTTTTCTCTTTACCAATGCACAAACCTCATTTAAGTTTCTTTTTTTTATTTATTTGCACTGATTGATTAATTATTAAGGAGAACAGAGTACAGGATGAGAATGACAGCACCCGTTGTTTTAACACTCAGTAGCTGCCTCAGAGGAGAGGTGATGTCTGAGCATGTCTGACCAGGACTGAGAAGCTCTCAGCCCTGGTCATATCCCCTGGAGACGAGTTGTAAACAATGGATCACTAAAGGAGCAGCTAAAACAAAAACGGTGCAGAATTTTTAATAATGATGAATGGTGAAAATGTTTATTACTTAATTTACAAACTTTCCACGTCAATTTTACTTTGTGGCAAAACCCCTTTAAGTAAATAATGTCTCATTTTTCTGTGATTTTTTTTTCTCTTTCCCTCTCTTCAGACTATGAAAGCTCTCAGTAATCCTGACGCAGCTTGATCACTAGATGTGACTGCAGCCCATGATGTGTCCAAGAACCTCTGACTCAACCATTCCCTCCGGCCACGACACAAGCCTCGACCATCACACAGCTTTACTAACAATGCAAGTCCAGTGCAGCGAAATGATGCAGGATATTTCTGCTGCGATTCCCTGTCACCGTATGTCAGATATGCTGCAGCAGTGCACACAGCTGTGCTGTTCAGTTTGTTGCAATCCTGTTCATTAAAAGCACTAGACTGAGCAGCTGACAGGCATGACACTCCCTGTAATGTGAGAGCTGAGGAGACTTGTCATGGCCTCAGCCCTCACACACTGGTGCGTCACACTCCTCGTGTTCCCGCCCACACACTGAGCTGTATATGTACACAGCAGATCCGGGAAGCTCTGCAGGATATACACTGAGGGAATCCTGAAGGGAAGAGCAGACATCATGGTGCAGCAAATAGAGTCCCTGGTAAGTGCCGGCTTGTTCCTAGGGTGTGCTATATTCATACTTAGATGGGACTATCCCAGAGATGGGCGCTTTCTCCTGCCTCCCCGGAGGGATTACTTAATCTCCTGCAGCTGAACAGCTGCCAGAGGTTCATTGTATAAGCAGCATCAGGGCAGTGTCAAGAGCATACTTACCTAGCCTCCCGGGTTGGGCGAGACTGTCCCGGAGATGGGGGCTTCCTCATGCCCGCCACCCCACCCGAAGCAGTTGCTTAACCTTCTGCAGCTGAACAGCTGCCAGTTGTTTTTGTACAAGCAGCATCCGCAGTCCTGAAGCCACTGACTGCCGCCGGCAGCGATGCTCTGGTAGCTTCCAGCATAGGAAGCTACGAGAGCCAAGGGCCCGAGAGAGCACTTCTGGGACTGGGTCAGGGCTTATAGAGCCTCTAAGCTCCCCCCCCCCTCCCCAGCAGAGAAGTGTGAAGACTCCAGGATACCGGCAGCAGGACAGGTGAGTGCACTATGGGGACTGTGTGTGTTCGAGTGTGCAGGGAAGGGTGTGTGTTTGAGTGTGCGAGGGAGGGTGTGTGTGTCTGAGTGTGGTGGGGAGGTTGCATGTTTTTCTGTGCTGTATTGAGTGTTGCGGTGTATTTGAGGGTGTGGGGGAGGGGGATGTGTCTGAGTGTGGGAGGGAGGGTGTGTATGTGTGTTGTGTGCGGGAGAGGGGTGTGTGTTGAGTGTGTGGGGGGAGGTGTGTGGGGGGGATGTGGTGTGGGGGTGTTGGCTGAGTGTGTATTTCAGTGTGTGGGAGAGGTGTGTGTATATCAGTGTGCAGGGTAGGAGTTTGTTTCGGTGTGTGGGGGAGGGGTGTATGTGTTTGAGTGTGCAAGGGGGTAGGAGTTGCCTACTTGTCTTCTGCCCCTTGCCTCTGTCTCCTGCCCCGTGCGGTCCTTCTCTGGTGGTCTCAATGGGCAGGAGACAGGCCACAGCAGGTAGAAGTTGCCCTCTGCTCCCTGTCTCCTTCTGTCTGTCTTTAGCGGCTGCAGGGGGCTGGATACAGACCGCAGGGGGCAGAAGTTGTCTCCTGTACCTTGCTCTATCTACCTGCGGTCTGTCTCTGCAGTCAAAGGGGCAGGTACGGCTGCGGGGGCGAAGTTGTCTGTCCCTTGTCTTCCTGCCCTCTGCGGTCTGTCTTTGGCAGCTGCAGGGGGCAGGAGATAGGCCGCAGGGGACTGACTGATGATTGCCTATGGAAATAGCCTACTCAGCTTCTAGAAAAGCTGGGTGACACTGCATCCCCCATAGATGGCATCCAGTATTCCTGTCATGGAAAGCTGAATGTTACCTGTGGGCGATGGTGTCTATGCTGGATAGGGTATCAAGCCTATATGTATGTGTGTGTAATGTTTGTTTATTTACAGGTTCCCATTTGGACTACGTCAAATTTGGTGGACTACGTCGGATCAACCTTCGATCTATTTTTTTCAAATAAAATGGTTAAAGAGGGCTGGTGTCGGGGAGTGTTTATTTAAATAAAAGTTTTTGTGTGCAATTTGTGTGTGTAGTAATGGATTTGTCTGACAGACGTCTTTTCATTACTATCGCTCGGCCTTGATGTCAGCCAGCAGGGTTTCTTGTTGCCCAAGACTGACAATAACCCTGTGTCACTATTACCCCAGCATACAATGCACCAAAGGTACTGGGAAGAGCCGTAATCGTCAGAAGCAGACCCTCTAATATGAAGTACTGCTTCTGGAGCAGCCGCAGGCTGGTATTTTTAGAATGGAAAGAACCAGTATCGATGGGTTTTCCCATTCTGATAGTATCAGGCTGCCGCTGTTGGTTTTACCTTGGCTGATCATGGAAAGTGGGGGGAACCCCATGACGTTTGTTTTCCTGTAAATGTATTTAATGAGAATCTGCACATGGGCATCTACTGTAATGATTACAGGAGTTGCCCACTTTAGGATTCTCAATAAATGATTTTTGAAACAAATAAGCAAAGTGGGGTCAACCCATTTTCCATAACCAGCCAAGGTAGAACCGACAGCTGCAGCCTCTGATACTATGAGATGGGAAGGTCCATTAACACTGGTCCCTTCCAAACTAAAAAAAAAAACAGCCTACAGCCGCCCCAGAAGCGGACCTTCATATTAGAGGGTCTGCTTCTGACTGTAATCTGGCTCTTCCCAGTACCCCTGGTGCGTTAGATATTGGGGTAATAGTGACATGGGGTTAGTGTCAGCTTTGGGGTGACAAAAACTACTGCAGGCTGACACCAGACCTGAGCGATAGTAATGGAGAGGCATCTGTCAGATACCGCAATTACTAAAACTGGAATTAAATGGAAAAAAACACACACAAAATGCTTAAAAAAACTTTATATTTAAATAAACAATCCCCGGCTACAACCCTCTTTCACCATTTTATTAAAGAAATCAATCCAAATTTGGTCTGACATAATCCAATGAGTCTGACATATTACAAAAGCGAAACCTTAAGAACACTAAAAAAAAACTTGACAATACTATACTCTTATCTCCTGCACCCCCTGAAGACCATGCCTGCAAATGATCTACTGGTGGTGTAGGGTACGGAGTTCAACCTGCACAATATGATTCTGGGGGTGTACAGAGCGCAGCTGAAGCACTATCTCCAGGGGGGTGTTCCTATGCTTCCCCCCCACGGAGATTGTAAGCTGTGCTTTGTACTCCTCTTTTTCACTAGTCCCCACCATTGTGTTATGCATCCTAGTGCCAACACAAAATAGAATCCTCTCATCACAAAATTTCCCCCTGTATGCATTACTTCAAAATATTTGAGCCTGAAGCAGATATCTAGCGTCATTTAAGTAAGTGTTGGGCCCTATGAAGCCACTGCCCCTTTTGCTAATCTTTACCCACTTTTCAAAAAAGCATAAAACAAAGGTAAAAAAAATTGTACATCTGTGCAAATACTGGTTGCGTAAAAATTTGTGACTTTTTTTAAACAAGTATACTGGCATAAATCACGTCATAAATTTCCCTCTTTAGACTAGACAAAGTAAGGCTTGGTTCACATTTGCATTGGAGGTTCCATTTGAAAGTCATGTTATAGAGGTGAAAACAGACACCAAGTGATTTGTGTAACAACGGACACCCACAGCGCCCGATGGACCCTATTGATTACAATGGGTCCGTCAAGTTTCTGCCATGGTGTCTGTTATTTAGACAGGAAAAATAGCGCAACCTGCTGCACTATTTTTCTTTCATTCCTGAAGTAACATGTGATGGAGGTTCAGAACAGAACAAGGGCCATTCCTAGGCTAAATTGCACTCAGGGCAGTGTGAAGAAATTTCTCTCCCCCCGTTCCGCCGGAACATAATGTGCCCCAATGCGGCCCCGTGCGGCACCACCAATCAAAGCCAAAATATACAAAAAGCTTTAACACAATGTGTTACATATAAAATTACTAAATAAGTCATACAGTTGCCAAATAACACTGCTACACAAAACCAGAATCCCAAGGCTAATAGTACCAATATACTACTAAGATCACATATCACCAGCACATAGTGACTGAATAATACTGCCACACCATGACCACATATCACCACCACATTGTGACACATAGTGACTGCATAATACCACCACTTAGTGACCAAATAATACTGCCACACCATGACCACATATCACCAATACATAGTGGCTAAATAACCCACCATACCATTACTGAATATAAGCCATTATACAACAACCAATATTACCGGAATTCAGTGACCCTACTGAGATGGATACCAGCTGTACACAGGCTCTGCAGACATATAAGCGATTACAGTAAAGTTACATCCATGGACTTACAGGAGACTTCTCTGAAGAGTTGTTCTCTTTCTCTTTTTCTTCATCTGTCCCAGACCGCCATGACATCTTCTCCCGGCCACAACCCTTCACGGTAGAATCTACAAAAACAAATATCTTAGACTCCTCACTTTATCAGCACTTCTCTACCAATTCCTATCTCTATACAAACTCACCATCTACAACGCCCCAAATGGTAATAATTACCCCCTTGTGCCCCAAACGGCTATGGGGCTCCCATTTGTGCACCAAGTTTTAGTCTTGTTTTGTATACCAATGTAGGAAGGAGTTAAATTCCCTGAGACAGTATGTAGGTACACCCTCATACTAGGTAGGCAGTCCTCAATTAGGTAGGTGTATAGCGCCCCATTATGTAGGTAAACTTATAGGTCCCCCAATAGGTAGGTATCTCGTACCCCTATTAAGCATAAAGATAGCTATATAGGCCTCCCAAATGAGTAGAAATATAGATCCCTATTATGGAGCTATATAGGCCCCCTGTAGGTAGATTATAGGCCCCCTGTAGCCAGGTAGTTGCCCTGTGTAGCCAGGTATTAGCCCCCTGTAGCCAAGTAGTAGCTCCCTGTAGCCAGCTAGTATCCCCCTGTAGTTAGGGAGTAGCCCCTTGTACCCAGGTAGTAGCCCCCACTAGCCAAGTTGTTGCCCCCTTTAGCCAGGTTATTGCCCGTTGTAGCCAGGTAGAAGCCACCTGTAGCCAGGTAATTGCCCCTTGTAGTCAAGTAGTAGCCCCCTGTACCCAGATAGTAGCCCCCATTAGCCAGGTTGTTGCCCCCTTTAGCCAGGTTATTGCCCCCTGTAGCTAGGGAGTATCCCCCTGTAGCCAGGTAATTGCCCCTTGTAGTCAAGAAGTAGCCTCCTGTACCCAGGTTGTTGCCCCCGTTAGCCAGGTGGTTGCCCCCTGTAGCTGGGTTATTACCCTCTTTAGCCAGATTGTTACCCCCGTTAGCCAGGCTGTTGCCCCCGTTGGCCAGGATGTTGCCCCCTTTAGCCAGGCTGTTGCCCCCCTTTAACAAGATTGTTGTCCCCTTTGGCCAGGTTATTGCACCCTCTAGCCAGATTATGGCCCCCTCTAGCCAGGTAGTAGCCCCTGTAGCCAGATTGTTGCCCCCTTAGCTAATGAAAATTCCATTGTCCGTGTGGCAGGTGTACGGTGTAAGCTGCGTGTCATCACGCTGCTTACGGCGTCATGCAGCTCTCAGGGACCTCATCGGCTGTGCAGAGGCTGCCGGCTTATGAGACCCAGCGTCGCAGGGGGCGGGATGAAAGCCTTGCTGTGCGCTATACATACAAGGGAGAAGCCAGGATGGTAACGATCTTTCCTGCCTTCTCCCTGACTGACTGTGCGTTGCTGTTGTAAAAGCAGCCAGAGAGATTGGCAGGCGGCGCCCCTTCTGGTGAGCCGCGCCCCGGCGCCCCAGGCGAACGCCCACCTCGCCTGCCGCTAGGAATGGACCTGGACAGAACCTTAAACGTCTATGTGAACTAAGCCCTAGAGTGCACCAGATTGACCTCAGAGGTTCATGTTGTCTGATAAAAGTAGTGGGTTTGGACATTTTTGTCTAACTTTACATCATTTACTTATTGAGTTAGTTTGCACCAATAATTGCATAAATATTTTGGCTCTTGGCATTGCACATTAAGACACGCCCCTTTGAAGCTACGCCCTTTTGTCACATGAGGTGCAGAAGTGTCTAAAAACTGTCTAAAATGAATAATAAATGTGGTGTAAGGTGTGTGTACCAAACTGCCCTAGAATTCAGGGGTAGCTGCTTCAGGGGTAGTTCAAATTTCTGCTGTGGGGAAAATGTATGACAGAAAATATGCCTTTCTTAAAGGGGTTGTCCACTTCCTATGAAAATCTAAAAGCCAGCTGATATATGATAAATTTAGATGTTCAATGTGTATTGTTGTCATTAACTGAATCTGACATTACTAAAAATAATGACATTGCTATTTCTGCTTTTGATGTTTTATCAACATGGCATTTTGTTGCTGTTCTTTTTCTTTTCATTTGCTTTAGAAAAAGTTATATTATGTTATGCCCAGTGTCTCCCGTCCTCTGTTTTAATTTTGCTACTCCCAAATGAGGATGTTACCGCTATACGCACCCGGGGAAAGAACTGACATGTCAATTCTTCCTGGCGCTGGGGACAATGAATGTCATTGAAAGCGTCAGAGGGACACGCTGGCCAGCATGTTCTTCTGGAGTGGCGGCTGGATAGTGGCGCATACAGTACGCACCGCTATACGCCCATAATATAATCATGTGAACATACCCTGAGCCACCAACTTCTGCTTAGATCACTGTCCTGAGCTGTTCCCTTCAGAACAGTGATGTAATATAGAGGCACCAGACCGCTGCAGCCAATCAGTGGCTGCAGCAGTGACACCCTGTTCTGGAGTCGCAAAATAAAAACAGAAGACTGGAGAGATGTGCCGCTGGGACCGGATGAAGTTGAGCATTTTTATTTCAGTGAGGCCCCAGGAGCAGGCTACAAGGTTTTCTTATGAAGTGGACAAACTCATTCATAAAAAGTACACAGGAGTAAAATTTTCAAACTTTATTATGGCTTAAAATAGTTGTCTCACCATGCTGTTGTACAGAAGTTCAGGCTCCATTTCCTTGTACGTTTGTGGGCAGACCTACATCAGTGATTGGCATATCAGCTCTGCTGTTCCTTGCTGAGCATGTTATAGTGACATGAGTGGAGGAAGTTTGTAAACTGTAGTGTACAGAGCTACAGAGCTCTATAGGATTAAAGTTTGTCAGTAAGTAATGTAAACACACTCCCATCTTACAAGATAAGAAACACAGCAGGAAATGATGCCACCTTTCTAATCGCTACTGCAGTCTGTTACAGCAGAAAGAGGTGACTAGTAAATAAGGAAGCTTGGGTACAAAAGCAGGAGATAAGATCTGCTTCTTACTCTGAAGAGGAGCAAAATCAGAAGAGCAATGTGTTTGGTAATAGTCCTTATTTATCTTTGCCTACATGTTTAACCCTTTAATGCACCTTGACGTTCCTGTACGTCATGGTTCAGTGCCTGTTAATGCACCATGACGTGCAGGAATGTCATGAAAGCTTTCTGTCTCCCTGCACAGAGATAAGGTGAAAGTTGCATGCTAATTGCTGTTTCTGACAGCTGAACAGCAGGGCAACACAGCAGGGGACCAATCAAGGAGGCCCCCTGCTGATGATCGCTGGTATTGGTCAGTCACTTCTGACTGACCAAGCCATGCCAGGAAAAAAAGCTCTGATCGCCTCTGTTGTGTGTGAGACACTGAGGAGATCATCAGATTACTGTGCTGCGTCCTAGTGTCTTGTGCTGCTATCTGGGCTGTCACAGCCTGAAATACTTTATTCACCCCTCCACTGCCTAATCATTTCACTGCCCCTGTGATCTATTTGTGGCAGCTGCCTGGTCAGCTGAATAGATCAGACAGTTTGCCACTTTTAAGTTCCAACTTTCTGACAGTGATCATCACTGGCTCATACAGTGAAAAACACACAAATTTAACCCTTTTCCCCTGACTCAAATTGTTATAGCTGGCTGATCAGTTAAAGATAGTTTGTAAATTCTATTCTCACATCCGTCACTGGACATCACTACCCCAATAAAAAGTGTTAACCCCTTCTCCTCTGTCAAGTATTCAAGTTATCCTTTTTTTCTTTTATATATAACTAGGGACGAACAAAAAATCCACTTACATCATAGTTGAAGGGAAAATAGCTTACATTTAAAAGTTTGTTGGTGATGCTTCATAAAATATAAAAAGAATTTAAAAAAAATATCTAAAAAAAATGTGTTTGTTTATTTAGCACGTTGGTTCATTGCTTAAAACATCTGTGAAACACTTGTGGGACTAGTATACTCACTACACCCCTAGATGTATTCCATGAGGATTTTACTTTCCAAAATTAGGTCTCTGTAGAGGATTTTATTAAGTTTTAGTAAGAAAGTGTGTTAGAAAACCTGAAATGGTGACTGCAAAATATTCTAAAACAAATGAGGCCCTAAAAACAAGAAGGGGCTCCTTCAATTCTGAGGCCTGTGGAAGAGTCAAAAAGCGCATATGGGCCACAAGTGGGATATTTCTAAAAACTGCATAATAAGGAGAATCATTATTGAGTTGCATTTTCTTGGTAAAATCTACTGGGTTCCAGTGAATAGTGAACAAAAATTGAAAATTTGCAAAAAAATTGAAATTTTGAAATTTCCCCTTCACTTTTCATCAATTTATGCGAAATACCTAGAGGGTTAATAAACTTCCTAAATGCTGTTTTGAGTACCTTAAGGGGTGTAGTTTCTGAAATTGAGTCATTTATGGGGGTTTCTAACATAAAAGCTCCTCAAAACCACATCAGAAGTGGCCTGGTTCCAAAACAAATCTGTGCTGCTAATTTTCTTGAAAATGTTCAAATTTGCTACTAAGTTTCAAAGCCCCAAAATTTTTAAAAAATAAAAGGATTTAAAAAATTCAACAAAAAAGTAAAAATATGGTAGATGTTCTTATTTATTATTTGTTTGATGTGATTGTGTTTGCACAAGAAATTTTTAAAACTTTAAAAATGGAAAATTTTTAAATTTTCAAAAACCTTTTGATATTTTTACACATAACAAGGTTTTTTATGACCAAAATTAATTGCTAATTAAAAAGCATAATGTGTACGGGAAAACAGTCTTGGTACGGGATGGTAAAAAGTATTGAAAAGTTATTCACAGATAAAGGGGCACTGTCAGATTTAAAAAAAAGGGTTGGTCTTAAGCCCCAAACGGTTTCCGACTTAAGGGTTTTTTAAAAGAAGACCTTGCCCTTAGGAGAAAAGAAGACTAAAATGTAACCAATTTCTCAAATATGTTTAATAATCAAATAAAAGGGTTTTTCATGAAATTCTTTTTTTGTTTTTTTTAACCCTTAAGGACCACCGTTTTGGCCTTCTGACCACCCCTATTTTTAAAATCGCCCTGTGTCACTTTATGTGGAATAACTTTTTAAGCTTTTATCTATCAGTGATTCAGAGATTGTTTTCTGTGATATTGTGTTAAGTTAGTAAGAAATTTTTGGTCCTAAAATCCGTTTTTTTTGTGAAAAATTTTAAAAAAATATCTTTAAATTTTGGAAAATTTGAATTTGTAAATTAAAAATTTTTCCTTCTAACCAAAAAATTAACAAAAATATTTTTTGCATTTAAATGTTTTGTATTTTGGGCATCTTTTTTTAAAAAATTTTTTAAATATTTTTTAGGAGTTAGGAGGCTTAACTTTTTTTAATAGCAATTTTCAAAAATTTTCAAAAAAAAATTACAAACACAGTTATTTTAGGGCCCACTTCAGTTGACATGAAAAATTGACTGTTATTAAACACCCCCTTTTAAATCCCCCATGTAAGAAAATACACTTTAAAAGTATTTAAAACAGCATTATAAATTTGTTAAACCCTTTGGGTGTTTCCAGGAATAATGGAAATGGTGGTTAAAATTACCTAAATTTCTTTTTTTTGGGCCAATTTTAAAATTTAAAATTTATTTATGGAATTTAGTATTGTTAAAAAAAACAAAAATCATTAAGTTTCCCCTAAGTCGGGTTTTTTCAGAAATATTTTTTGGGCTCTTGTTTGTTATTTGATAACCACGGTCAGTTTTGATGGGCCCCAAACCCCGGATTTTGGCGCTTTCATTTCTTTATGAATTGTATGGGTCCCCCAAATGGGTTTGTGAAACCTAAAGGTGCAAAAAAACCCAAAAAACCCCAAAAAAAGCCCCATTTGAAATCCCCCCCCTCGGTTTTTAATAAGGGGTGTAGGAGTTTATTGCCCACAAGTTTTTCAAGAAATTTTGGAACCCGGGTTGTGAAAAAATGAAAAAATTCCAATTTTTCCCGAAAATTCACAATTAACCTGAAATTTTCTTATTTTAAAAAAAAAAAAGGAGCGGAAAAAAGCCCCCCAAAAAATTGTTGCCCAATTTCTTCCCGGTAAGGCAATACCCCTTGTGGTAAAAAAAACATTGAGGACGGGTGAGTTTTGGGGAAGGAGGCTATTTGGCTGTGGGAGGCAAAATAAGGTGGACTGGTGGAGGCCTCTGTTGCATTTGCAGACCCCCCATTTCCAAACGGAAGAAATCCCCAAAGTTCCCCCCTTTTTTGGAAATACACCTAATGAATTCATTGGGGTATGTGTCCCCTTTTGACCACAGGTTTTTACAGAAATTTCTGGAATTTGGTTGTGAAAATGAAAAATTAAAATTTTTCCCAGAAAATTGCACAATTAACCTAAAAATTTTTGATTTCAAAAAAGGGGGGGAAAAAGCACCCCAATATGTTCCCCAAATTTCTTCGGAAAGGAATAAACCCCATTGTGTCAAAAAAATATATCGGGGCAGGGGGAGTCTTAAAAGGGAAGGGGAGCTTTTTGGTGTGGGAGTGAAAAAATAAGGGGGACTGGCTGGAGGGGCCCTCATGTTGCTTTTGCAGACCCCCCCAAGTTCCAGAAGGAAGAAAATACCCAATTGACCCCTTTTTGGAAATACACCCTAAAAGAATTCTTGGGGGTATAGCCCCCCTTTTGCCCCACGGTTTTTCAAAGAATTTTGGAAACCCGGTTGTAAAATAAAAAAATTAAAATTTTTCCCGAAAATTGCACAATTAATTTTGAAATTTTTATTTTCAAAAAAAAGGAGGGGAAAAAAGCACCCCAAAATCTGTTCCCCCAATTTTTTTTTGGAAAGGAAATAACCCCTATGGGGTCAAAAAACATATACGGGGCACGTGGTGAGCTTAAAAGGGAAGGAGCGTATTTGGCTGGGGGAGGGCAAAAAAAGTGGATGGTGGGGCCCTCATGTTGATTTGCGCCCCCAAAAGTTCCAGAAGGGAAAAAAAAAAAAAAAAAAAATTGACCCTTTTTGGAAACTACCCCTCAATAAAATTCATCTAGGGGTTAGGGTCCCTTTTGCCCCCAAAGGTTTTTTCAAGAATTTTGGAATGGTTGTGAAAAAAAAAAAATTTAAAATTTTTTTTCCAGAAAATTGAAAATTTAATTAAAATTTTTCATTTTCAAAAAAAAAGGGGGGGGGAAAAAAGCACCCAAAAAATGTTCCCAAATTTTTCTTTGGTAAGGCAATCCCCTTTGTGGTAAAAAAACATTTTTACGGGGCAATGGTGAGTCTTGGGGGGAAGGAGCGTATTTGGCTGTGGGAGGAAAAATAAGGGGAGGTGGAGGCTCATTTTGCATTTGTAGCCCCTCCCAAGTCGGAATGGAAAAAAAATACCCAAAATTCCCCCCCCTTTTTGGAAATACCCCCTAAAATAAATTATCTAGGGGTATGGTCCTTTTGACCCCTAGGTTTTTCACAGAAATTTTGGAATCCGGTTGTGAAAGAAAAAAATTAAAAAATTTTTCCGAAAAATTGAAAATTATCTAAAAATTTTTCATTTTCAAAAAAAAAAAAAGGGGGGGAAAAAAAGCACCCCAAAAAACCTTTTCCCCAATTTTTCGAGTAAGGCAATCCCCTTTTGGTCAAAAAACATATCGGGGCATGGTGGTTTTAAAAGGGAAAAGGGAAAGCGCTTTTGGCTGTGGGAGTGAAAAAATAAGGTGGGGGTTGGGGCTTTATTTTGATTTGTAGACCCCCAAGTTCCAAAAAGGAAAAAAAGAAAAACCCAAAATTGCCCCCCCTTTTGGGGAAACTAACCCCTCAATAAATTAATCGGGGGGTTTATAGCGCCCCTTTTAAACCCAAAAACAGGTTTTTCACGGGAATTTTTGGGAAATCGGTTGTGAAAATGAAAAATTAAAAATTTTTCCCAGAAAATTGAAATTAATCTGTTTTTTCATTTTACAAAAAAGGAGGGAAAAAGACCAAAAAAATTGTTGCCAATTTTTTGGTAAGGAATACCCCATATGTGGCCCCAAAAAACATTAGGGGACGGGTGAGTTTAAAAGGGGAAAGGAGGCTTTTTGGTGTGGGAGTGAAAAAATAAGGGGGACTGGTGGAGGCCCCTGTTGCATTTGCAGACCCCCCCAAAGTTCCGAAGGGAAATAAATACCAAAAATTGACCCTTTTGGGAAAAACTACACCCAGTGAATTCATTGGGGTTTATAGCGGGCCTTTTGCCCCAGGTTTTTTTTCCAGACATTTTGGAACCCGGGTTGTGAAAATGAAAAATTAAAATTTTTTCGAAATTGCAAATTTAATCTGAAATTTTTATTTTCCAAAAAAAAAAGGAGGGGAAAAGCACCCCAAAAAACCTGTTGCCAATTTTTTCTGAGTAAGGCAATACCCCATATGTGGTCAAAAAACATATCGGGGGTGGTGAGTTTTTGAAGGGAAGGAAAGCTTTTGGTTGTGGGAAAAGTGCAAAATAAGTGGCTGGCTGGGGCCCTCATGTTGCATTTGTAGACCTCCCAAGTTCCGGACGGAAAAAAATCCCCAAAAAAGGGACCCCTTTTTGGGAAAACTACCCCCTCTGAATTCAATTAGGGGTTATAGCGTGCCTTTTGACCTTAGGTTTTCACAGAAATTTTGGGAAAAACGGTTGTAAAAATAAACATTAAAAATTTTTTCCAGGAAAATTTCACAATTAATCTGAAATTTTTCATTTTCACAAAAAAAGGGGGGGGAAAAGCAAAAAAAAACCTTTTGCCCAATTTCTTCCGAGTAAGGCAATACCCCATATGTGATCAAAAAAAACATTTTGGGGGAAAAGGTTTGAGTTTAGAAGGGAAGGAGGCTATTTGGGTGGGAGTGCAAAATAAGGGGATGGCTGGAGGTCTCATGTTGTTTGAACCCCCAAGTTAAAACGGAAAAGAAAATCCCCAAAATTCCCCCCATTTTGGAAAAACACCCAATGAATTATCTAGGGGTATAAGTGTGCTTTGGCCCGGAGGTGATTTTTTATAGATAAACATTTAGAGGTTAAGGTAAAAATAACAATTTTTCCTGTATTTATTCAATACCTTTTAAAAACAAAAAAAAGTGGAAAGCCTTGTGCAAATTAAAAAAATTAGATACCAAATTTTTTCTGCCATTCTCCCTTTCTAGGGAAAACCCCCACATGTCCCCCGAGAATTTGGCTCCCCCCCTGAAAAACCCCTGGAGGGAAAAATAGCAATTATGCGCATGACACGCCTGTTTGCAGAATAACGATGTCCTGACAATTTAACGCTGTGATGTAAAAAAAAAATTAAAAAAAAAAACACCAAAAAGTGACCCACTTTAAAAAAATACACCCTTTTAAGGAAAACGTTTTAAGGGGGTGTAATTCAAATTTTGAAAGACAGGTGTTTATAAAATTTAAATTAAGACATTATTATGCTTAAGAAAGGCAAAAAATGAAAAAATGACTTTTTGGGCGAAATTTTTGCCATCTTCTGAAACCTAACAGTGGCAGCCTTGGCAAAAATTGAAAAAATTTGATACCCATTTTTTCCCCTTGTCTCCCGTTTTGGGACACCCACTGCCCTAAAATTTTGGTGCCCCTAAAACACCCCCTGGAGAGAAATGCAAATTTGCGCATGACCGCCTAGTTTGCGAATACACGATGTCCGACATTTGTACTGTGTGAGTGAAAAAAATTAAAAACACCAAAAAGTGACCCATTTGAACGAAAACCCCCTAGGAACTTTTTTGGGGGAAGGGGGTGTAATTCAAATTTTAAACAGAAGGGTGTTTAAAAAATTAAATTCACAACATTTTTATGCATAAGAAAGGAAAAAAAGCAAACTGCATTTATGCGAAATTTGCCATTTTACTGCACAAAAAACAGTGGCCCCTTGGCAAAATTTGAAAAATAGATCCCCAATTTTTTCCCCATTTTCCCCGTTTAGGAAAAACCCACATGTCACCCTAGAATTTGGCTGCCCCTGCAACACCCCATGGGAGAACATGCCCATTATCGCAGACCCCCTTTTTTGGGCCAGAAATACACAGATGTCCTGCAATTGTACATGCTGTGATGAAAAAAAAAAAAATTAAAAACCCCAAAAGTGACCCCATTTAACGTACCCCCCCAAAGGAAATTTAAGGGGTGTAAATTTAAATTTGAACAGAAGGTGTTTTTAAAGTTAATTCACAGAAAATTTTTGTGCGTTACAAAAGGCGAAAAATGAAACTGACATTTTTCCGGAGTGCCCTTTTAAAGCAAAATAAAAACGTTTGGAAGGTTGGTGCTTTGGGTGGTTTTCAAATAAAAAAAAAGTATTTAAAAAAATGCTCCAAATAATCCTAAGGGGTGGTTTCGTTTGAAACATTCTTTTATGCAGGGCCGGGCTTATGGGCAGGTTTCGCAATGAAAAATTGTTTTTTGGATTTTTGTAGCAAACTCTGCATTTTTTTTTTGTCCTACCTTTTTGCCCGTGGGGGGATTTCATTGGGGAAATGTGCGGGTTTTAAAACCCTGGGACGTCGAACCGAAGTGTGGGGCCCCCACCCCGGTTTCCCAAAAAAAAGGCCTTTATTCTTTTTGGAAAGGGAAAAAACTTTCCCCCTTGGCCGTACAAAAAAAGGAAAAAGAACAAAAGGTTTACATTGCCTTTGCACAATGTGACGGCCCGTTTTTTAAAAACCCTTTGGGTTTCCCGTGGGCACGTACGGCTTCAGCACCTGGTCCGAAGGTCTACCCCTCCCCTGTACCGATTGTAATCCCGATTTTGTGGGTTTGTGGGCGGGGGGTACCCCTGGTACCTGTAAGGGCAGGGGGGTTGGGGGTGACAGGGGATAATACAAGGGCTCCCTCTTATCCTTTTTTTTACCAACAGAGGTCACCGCTGGATTGGGACCCCGCTTTGGCCCCTTGGGAGCAATTGTGCCAAAAGGGTTTGGGGAGTCCCTTGGTTCTTTCTCCTGGTGCCGCAGGCAGCTGAGTCTGCAAAAGGGGGGACTTGAAAAGTGGAATGCTGGTGTAAAGTTATCCCTGTAAGGTGGTACCTTTTTTCCAGCGTGGGTGGGACTAAATCCCACATATTTTTCCATAATTTTGGGAAGGGGGCATTCAGGGGGACAATTTTTGGTGTCCTTTCCTCGTAAACTCTTTAAATGTAAGTGTACCCCGGGGGTACTATCACACAGCTTATAAATTTTAACCCCCTTCGTGCTCTTTTGCTGGGCAGGTATGGCGAATTTGGTGCCCCCGAAAGTGTAGGAGGGCTCATCTACACAAATAAAATTTTTTTCAGGGTATAGACCGCTGAAATTTGGACTGAAGTGGGGTGATAAGGGCCTAACTTTATATAAGCGGTATAGGTGGGGTCGTCAGGGGTGGGCAAAGGGGTTATTGGTAATGCATTAAATTTACGTATTTTTCTAAAACGCTTCCCGGGTCATTGAGTGCCGGGGAAAAAGGAGTGCTATAAAATATGTCAGCCCCCAATATTGCCCAAACCTGGGCTTTTCACTATGCCATGTGCAGAAGGAGGGCCCCAAAAAATATATCCCCTTGCAGCATTACGGGGGTAAAGTGCAGAATGAGGACGTGGGGTTCGGGCCGAAAAAGCTGGGGATACAGGTTGGTCTGTGCCCATGAACCTACCAGATCCTCAGAGAAAAGATTTAAAAAAATCATTTTGTGAGGCCTGTGTGTCGATACGGATCCGGGGTGGCCCAAAAGTAGGGATTTTTGGCTGGTAATTTTTGGGGGGGGAGTATATGGGGTCATACTTTGGGGGGTCACCCTCTTCTGATCTACGGGGGGGGTCTAGGGAAGGGACCCTCTCAGCGGAGGGGGACAAGATGATTCGGCAAAAACGAACCCAGTAAAAACCTCATCCGAATACTGCGGATCATATCCTCGGTCAGGTAGCGTACGCCTCCCCCGTGGAGTAGGTCTAGGGGGGAAAAATGGACATTTTTATTTTATTTTATTTGAAGGGGGTGTTGTGTAGGTGCTTTAACGTGGTTTTTTTGTGGGGGGGGGGTATGTTTTTTACTTTAAAATTGTGTTTGGGGGAAATTTACAAAAAAAAGAAAAGTATAAAAAAAAAAAAAGGAAAAAAAAAAAAAAGGACTGTAAAAAAAAAAAAAATAAACCCCCAAAAAATTAAAGGACATCAATAAAAAAATTTGAAGCGTCGTTATTGAAACAAATAAAAAAAATTAAGTTAAATTTTTTAAAACCCCTACCCAAAAAAGAAAACTTTTCTGCGCAAAAAAAATGAGCGCAAATCCGTGAAGTGGTACTGATTAGTGTCAGGAGCAGAGAACAGCTAAAAAAAATAAAAATCAACCCTTTTCTAACAACTGTTGGTTTTGTCAGTGATGTAAAATCACTGATCAGCACTCAGCAGTCACAGGGCGCACAGCTGCGGGGTCAAAGAAAAAAAAATACCTCACTGCAAAAAAAAAAATCAGACGCTGATTAGTGATGCGTCACTAATCAGCGCTGATGAGAGCAGTGGTTGCGCAGCTATTGGCGTAACCACTGCGCTAATAAAAAAATTGGAAAAAGATAACCACACTGCAAAAAAAAAATCAGACGCTGATTAGCGATGCGTCACTAATCAGCGCTGATGAGAGCAGTGGTTGCGCAGCTATTGGCGTAACCAATGCGCTAAAAAAAATTTAAAAAAATAACACCACTGCAAAAAAAAAATCAGACGCTGATTAGCGATGCGTCACTAATCAGCGCTGATGAGAGCAGTGGTTGCGCAGCTATTGGCGTAACCAATGCGCTAAAAAAAATGTAAAAAAAAAATGTAAAAAAAGACTTTTACAAAAAAAAAAGGGAAAAAAAAAGGAGCCTGTACCCCAAAAATGCTGATTAGTGAAAAATCACTAATCAGCAGTCAGAGGACAGGAAGCTGAAAGCTGTCTGTGCTTCACACAGCACAGACAGCTCATTCAGCCACTACACCACCAACGAGGAGGACGCACAGAGAAGAGCTCCACAGGGGGAGCACAACGATCCACTGGATCACCAATGAAGAGCGATCTAATGGATTTTTCAGCCACTAGACCACCAGGGACAGGTACGAACAGCACGGGCACCGCTCTGCTCGCTCTTCCTTACCGGATTGGCGGCGCAGGGCGGTGTCGTGCTGTACAAAGGCAGCACAATGGCTGCGATTGGCCGGTCGGCACTGGCCGGCCAATCACAGCCAAGGGGGTGGTGGTACCACTACCACCGCCCCATTTTCTCACGGATGGTGATTGGTGCCAACAGCAGCAATCGCCATCGATCGCTATGCCAGCGGCCGCAGGGAGGAGGCCATATTTGAAAATGCCGCCATTGGCTGTTCTGATTTGAACAGCCAATGGCAACGATCGCCGATGCGGGGGGGGCATCGCTGCGTGCCTGGGCAGTGAGGGAAGACGGTCTGCTGTCAGGAACAGCAGCCATCTTCCCCCGGTCTCCGCAACTTTTTTTTGCGATGGCCGGAGTTTGCCAGGACGTATCCATATGTCCAGGTGCGTTAACCCCCAAACGACCTGGACGTATGGATATGCCCAAGGGCGTTAAGGGGTTAAAGTGCTGGCTTTTTGAGACAAGACTGAAATCATGCCAAGTCATGCTCCATACACCATGATGGATCACTATGTTGACAGCTCTGTAAAACTTCCTAGGTTTAAGCTGGGAGAGTCCACTGTGCAAGGGGGGGAGCCAATAAGTCTGTGCCATCTGTACACTGGGAAGGTCTATGCTGCTATATTCATGTTGAGTGTGATATGGATGCCTGTGTGCTTTGGAGGAGAAAGCTGGAAGCAACAAGTAAACCCTATTAGACATGTGCTCAGTGTGCTGTGCCTTCTATAGTGTATGTACAATGAGAGACTCAGATTACAGGGGTTGTCGAGGACTTTTGTAAGTCCCGGACAACCCCTTTTACCTTGTATTTTTGTGTCACTTTTTAAAGCAATGTGAGGCCATGACCTCTTGCTATGCTCCACCCACTTATACAAATAATTAAACTTGGTTTGAGACAACTCAAAAGTAAAAATTTTTCACGCAAATCTCATTAGCTCAAAAATGTTCAACTTCTGAGATGCCTTAAATGTTGTTGAGCATGTCAAAAGCAGCATGGCCTCAAATAACCTGACGCAATAACTATAAATTACACCACAAGGTGGTGTAATTATGTCAGAAATCTACTCCAGGTTCTGGATGACATAGCTTTTTAAGTCGGGCACAAGGACAGAGAAAGATGCAGCAAATACAATATATTAAGCCTTAAGCCAGCGCTGCCCTCCTCATTTACATGCAGGGCCGGATCGCAGCTAGCAACGAGCAACCAAAATGGGACTACCCCTTTAATGGGGTTATCTCACTACAAAGATTAGCTTTAAACATGTAGGGACCAGTAATTGAAGAGTTTTTCCAAAAATATTGTTGGTGGTTTTTTTTTTGCTTTGTTGATGAGATAAGATTTTATCACCTCTGAGTACACAGTTTCTCTAGGTTCCCCATCAAGAAATAATTAAGAACAGGTATGTGCACTCGCCTATCATCGCAAGCTGGTGTTCTGCAGCTACCCACTGTGTGCACATCACTCTCTGTGTTAAAGGGGTTTTGTCACGATGTAATGTTGACGTGGAATCCTCCAAAATGGGTATTTAATCACTTTTCTAAATATATGTGATTACAATAAGTGAAGCCTGTGAGAGCTACAGCATTACTCAGTCCCCCTTAGTTACCTGAAAGTTTACATTAGACACGACCAGAGGAGCTGAGAAGAGCTGATCTGTCCGCGCTCGCGTCTTTACACTTCTTATCTGATGACAGGGAACAAGAATAAGCTTTCAAGGGGCTGGGGAGAAAGTGCAGTGTGTGAGTCTGTCTGCTGTATAGAGAATCCACTGTTGTAATGTTATTATTTGAGTAAACTCCCCTGAGCTGATAAGGAGGTAAGGAACTCACTTCATGGCAAAACCTCTTTACCAATGCCACCATACCAACCTTCCTCTGTGTGCAGCCACCTCAATATGTCACCTATACTCCGAACCAATGACTTGCTGTGGCTGGGATATCGCACATATGTTGTGCGATCCAACTAGTTATCGGGATCGCATGGTTTGAACCAAATCCCAATGCTTTGCACATTTTTAGAATTGAATCGCTTTATTGGATTCCAAACAAAGGTCTGATTCCACCTGATAATAACTTTGCATTATTTCCACAAGTAATGAAAGATCTGATGATATTCTCCAAATCCTTAAAGGAGTTTTCTCATCGCAGGTATCTTTAGCTTTCTCTCTCTCTTACAGATTCAAATCCAGGGGTGTGTCAATCCTCCCAGTAGTGTCTCTCCTTCTCAATATGTCTTCCCTGCTCCCTCCTTAGTCATCATCATTCTGTGTGAGGAGTGTTAGAGAAAGGATGTTACAGCTCTGCAGACCTCCTGCAATGGTTATTATTCCTGGAGAGCTGTCACCTCCCTCCACAAGCTCCTTGTAACCAGTACACCTGCATTTGTGTAAACAGTTATACATACAGCCTGAAATGATGAAACAAACGTGAGAAATGTGTATAATAGTGTGTTCTATGGGGAGGAGGGGGAGGGAAGAAAATCTAACAGCTACAGAAACTGAGTAATTTCCCTGATCTTTTACATAGAGCTGTCACTGTTTGAGGAGTAGAGAGAGCTCAGGCAGCCATTAATACACAGCTCAGGGGGAGTGAAAGACAATGAGCACATAGACACAGCCAGCAGCCATCACTAAGCTAGTTTCAGTTTCATTTTCACACAGCTGAGAGGAAAGCGTGCAAGCAACCAATCACAACATAGGGGGCATGTCCCACACAGGGGATGTGTCCCGACCAGGGCTGAACTAAATATCAGGCAGCCAGTTACAGCAAAGGGAGCGTGGACAAACCCCCCAGGCTTCAGATTTAGCTCTAGACACTAACAGTAACTAATAGCTACTATCCTAAATGATTTAGGTAATACAAACCAATTGCAAAAGTGCTTATTTTTACTGTCGCCATCATTACAGATATGATCTTTGTAGTGAGAAAACCCCTTTAAAAAATATTGCGGTATTGTACTTAGGGGCAATGATCTTGTTGACAAAATCCTGAGGAATCCATTTAGGAGATGTAGATCTCTTAAGGATGACTGGTGCATAGACTGGTGCCCTATATTCGACAGAGTAGGATGTTTCAAAGTCACTTTACAGGTAAGGAAAATCTTTCTTTGGATTTTTTTCAACTGACTGAGGGGTTTATCTATGTGTGTTTATGCACCCGTCCTTGGGATTATGTAGGAAAAACAACATGTCAACTAAGATGGAGCATATTAGGTGACTTAGGGGTATAATCATAATAGGGATACCCCTGTGGCTGGCTATATGCAGAAATTCCCTCTGGATGCTGCTTTATAACTGCAATTATCTGTTATTAAAGAGGTCCAACAATCTATTCAGGGAGGAAATTGGGAAAAATGCAATTTGTGTAAATATATATGAGATCATTATGAGATTATGGCTTTAATAAGTCCCTTTACTTTGGCTGTTTATTTGACTGTATACTCTTTATTTGTTCAATATAAAATCATTTAAATTTGTGATTTACTCATAAACCTAGGGATATTTATGGGACCGTGAATTGGATTTAATATCCCGTTTTTTGTTGAGTTCCACTGATTGCCCTTGTAAGGAGTATCATATGTCCTAGGCAACTTTGGATTTCTTTATTTTGTTTAATTTGTCCCAGCTTGGCACAATTATTTATAAAATTTTTCATCCACTTGTCTTTAACCCTTTAGAGCTCTATTGCCTTCTGCCCTACTTTTAGAACCCCTCCATCACTAATGTCCCACTAACAGGCTCAGCTAGGAATAGCAGCGCTGATATGCGAGTAACTGCAGTTGAACCACCCACAGCCTACACAAGAAGTGGGAGCCTGAAGCTGGCTTTTAAGAGCAGGCTCTATGAAACAGCATGGTGAGAGAACCACTTTAAAGGGGTTGTCTCATCTCAAAGTTTCATAGGATGCATGAATGAAAGAATGCTGCTTTGCTCTGTCACTTCCTGTCTGTAATTAGCATATGAGCTCCATGTGTTCAGACCTCTGCCAATTTAGATAAATCTCATGCTGTCAGGACCAGGGAAGCTTCTGAGTTAAAGTAAACAGCAGTAATTACTGGCTTTTGTCTGAAAGAACAGATAACAAACTAGCTCTCACTGTCTGGAGACCTGTGTGAGGACATCACTCCCTGCTATCATTGAAATGAAATGATCTCGCACACCTGGAAATATAGGAATGTTCACGGGGTGCTTGTCAAAGGGATATCCAGTCCCATAGACCGTAAATAAACTAAAGATCCACAGCACACCTCAATAATGCAATAAGTGATAGTGATTTATTTCAAACGTGCAAGAAGACAGATCTCCAGAGTATTTTTCAACAGCAGTTGATTATGGATATACAATTCAGACATAATTATTTTTGAACGTTTTTGGCCGGTGAGGCCTTCATCAGAATTGTCTGAGAATAGGGGAACGGAGGTGCCGTTGGAGCTGCTATCAGATAGAACAAACAGCAGGGGGGGAGAAGTACACAGGTCGGTCACTTGGGGAACCAGAGAGAGCACAGAAGGTGATAAAATCACTTGTAGTCCCTTAACAAAAAAAAAATGAACAACACAATATATTTGGAAAAAATCTTTATTTAGTGATCCCAACATGTTGAAAGCTAATCTTTGTAGCGAGACAACCCCTTTAACGAAATATAGATCCTATAAATGCATTTATCAGCATACACATTTATATTTGGCTGAGACAAAAAAAACTCGGCTTCAATAGGCCGGGTGAAAAGTTTTTGGTTTTGTTTTATTAATAAGGAATACTTAAAAGTGTTGTCCATTAGTTTAAAAAAAAAATAGTCTGCTGGTTGGTTAACTTACTTCTGAAGGCTTTCTGCGCACCCCGGCAGACATCATCCCCTTCATCAGTCACATAACACTGCAGCCAAACTGGCTCCACAGTCACATGCCATTTGTTCAGGTAAAGACTGCTGAGGCCAGTAATTGGTTAATAGATCTTTTTTTCTTTATTTTTAAAGCTCCCCCCCAACCATCATCTCAAAATAAGTTTATTACAAAAGCCTGATTTTTGCCAAACATATCACTTTCTTTTGACAGGATGAATTCAAAGCAATTATCGAAAGTGGTGGAGATAAACTTATAGTTATTGATTTTACTGCAACGTGGTGTGGACCTTGTCAACGTATAGCTCCTTTCTTTGCGGTAAGTAAAAAACATGACCTTTTGTCTGGCTTGGGAAAACAGATTCTGCATACATTAGGATGTTACGAGTTAACTGTGAAACTACATAGAGTGTTTACTGCACAGCAAGACAAGCATGAAGCTGCAGTACATGAACTGTCTCCTGCACTAGAGAACCAGCATCGAGCTGCATTATTTGGACTGTCTCCTGCACTAGAGGACCAACATGTTGCTGCATTACATGGATCGTCTTTTGCACAAGAGGACCAGCATGTAGCTGCAATGATGTCCGGGTTGTCTGTGACGTCATCCTGCCAGGCTATGCCCGGGGGCGGAGTCTGCAGGATGATTGACAGTTAGCATAATACACTGCAGTATAGACATGCTGCAGTGTATTATACCTATGGAATACCAGCGATCACTAATCATCGCTGAGTATAGTCCCACAGTGGGACAACTGAAAAATATAAAAAAATATATATATGAAGTAAAAGTGTAAAAAAAAAAAAATCAGTAAAGCACGCACACAGCTTTCACCCATTACAAATACCAAACACCCCCAAAAAGATCCAAAATAAAAAAAAATGCACATATTTGGTATTTTATAAATCTGTCATGTTACTTTACCCGTACAGTGAATGCTGTAAAATAGAAAAAACATATCAGAATTGCAATTTTTGCTTTTCCCTTTGCATATAAAATGAAATAGAGAAAGATCAAAGAGTCATCTAAATGCCAAATTGGTACCAATGAAAACGTCAATTTATCCCGCAAACAAAATGACCTTATACAACTGTGTATATGGAAAAGGGAAAAAGTTATGGCTATCAGCAGAGAGCGATCCATAAATATTGTTTTACACAATAAAAACATGTTTGTTTGTTTTTTTTTAAACTGCTACAACATTAAAAAACAATATGAATTGGGTATTGCCTCAATCATATCATCCCGCAGAGTAAAACTAACATGTCATGTATACTGCACGCTGAGCGCAGTAAAAAATAAAAAACACTACCAGGATTGTTATATTTCCTTCACCCTGCCTTCCAAAAACGGATTCAAAATGCGATCAAAAAGTTATGTGTCCCCCAAAAATAATACCAATAAAAAAATCAAGCCTGGAAAAACAAACCCCTACACAGCTCTGTACACAGAAAAATAAGAAACTTATGGCTCTCAGACTATGGTGATGCAAAAAGTTGTAAAAGCAGTAAAACGTAAAAAAAAATTAACAAATTGGGTATTGCTGTAATCATATTGTCATGCTGAGTAATGCTAGCATGTCATTTATACCACCCGGTGACCGCTGCAAAAATAAAAATCACTACAAAGATTGCTGTACTTTGTTCATTCTGCCTCTAAAAAACCTTGATAAAGAGAGATCAAAGCGTCATATGAACCCCATAATGGTACCAATGAAAACGTCAACTCATCCCACAAAAAACAAGCCCTTAATCAGCTCTGTATGCAGAAAAATAAAAAAGTTATTGCTGTCAGACTGTGACAACATAAAAAAGCATTTTACAAACCCATTTCTATTGTGTAAAAGTAGCAAAACATAAAAAAAACCTATATAAAATTGATAGAATTGCAAACATACCAATCTGCATAGTAAAGTTATCCTGTCACTTATACCACACGGCAAACGCTGTAAAAATTAAAACTAAAAAACAATGGTGCATATTTTCATGACCTTAAAGAGGACCTATCACCTCCAGGGAAACCTCATGAAATAACAGGAGACTCAAATACAATCACTTCCCTAAATATGCTTCATTAGGGAAATCAAAGCATTTCACCTGTAATTCAGTTTTTAAAAAAGCGCTGGCCCTTTAAGACAGCTCTGAAGTCGGCCAAGTTGGCACATGACAGCTTGATGGATCACTATGTGACAGTTGTGTTGCTCCTGAGCTGGATGAGTCCATTTTGCAGGGGGGAGCCAAGAAGTCTACATCATCTGCACACTGATTTTCTCTTGGCTGCTATGTCTGTGATGGATATAACACTAGCAGCAGTGTAATGTAAATGCCTATAAACCCTGTCACACTATGTCCTCAGTGTGCTGTGCCTGTTGTACTGTATGTAGCAGCTGTGTCCTCAGCTCCCCCTGCTCAGGTGGTATAGCTCAACAGAAAGAATCCCTGCTACATACAGAGCTCTGCTAAGAAAGTGAAACTAAGATTTGTTTCCCTCTAATAATGACATGAGCCCTCTGCATTGCTAATGACATGTATTGGAAAAAAGTCTTATAATTTCATCTACTATTATATTTTTGTGTGGAGGTAATAGGTACTCTTTAAGCTAAAGAAAACTGTGACACACATGTGTGCCAGAACTGTACAATACACCCCCTATATGAGGTCCCTGAGGGGTGTTTAATCCAAAATGGGGTGACTTCTGGAAGGTTTCACCTTTTCTGGGGGCTTTTCAAATGCAACATGGCACCCACTAAAATTTGCGCTCCAAAAGCCAAATAGTGCTCTCTCCCTTGTACGCCCTGCCATGTGCCAAAACAGCAGTTTACATCCACATATAGGGTATTGCCGAATGTGGAAGAAATAGTGTATTAAATTTTGGGGTGCTTTTTTCCAGGATTTGTTGTGAAATTTAAAGCTTTCAGATGAAACTGCAAATTATTGGAAAAAAATAAGATTTGTTATTTTCACAGGCTTATATTAAAAAATTTATCTAACACTTGTGGTGTGGATATACTCACTGCACCTCTGGATATATTCCTTAAGGGGGTGTAGTTTTCCAAATTAGGTCTTTTTCAGGGAGTTTATAAAGTTTTAGCACCTTAAGGTGCCTGCAAACCTTGAATGGTGCCTAAAATATATCCTAATGAAAATGAGACCCCAGAGTCCGGTAGGTGCTCCTCCTACTCTGAGTCTTGTGGTTGAGCCAAATAGCGCACTAGGGTCACATATGGGATATCTCTAAAAACTGCAGAAACTGGGAAATCAATATTGAGTTGCATTTCCCAGTTATCATATATATCTACAGTGTTCCAGTGAATAATGGATACAAAGTGAAAATCTCCCCCCAAAAAAGTGAAATTTTCAAATTTTGCTTTAATTTTTATGAAACATCTAAAGGGTTAACACACTTCATAAGTGTTGTTTTGAATATCTTGTGGGGTGCAGTTTCTTAGATGGAGTAATTTATGGGGGTATCTAACATAAAGACCCCTCAAAGCCACATAAAAACTGGGCTGCTCCATAAAAAAAAAATCAGTTTTACAAATTTTTTTGAAAAAAATTGAGCCCCTAATTAGTATAAAGCCACATAAATGTTTCACAGAAATTAGCGAAACGCAGATGATGAACGTTTTCGGTCCCCTCACTTGGACCTTTCTCAAATCTGTCGCTCTTATTGCAATGACCATGAGTGGATCAGGTCGCTTTGGCGAAAGTGTAAAGAAAAAGCCGGCCGAAACTCAGAGTTGTCTAAAGAAGTAGCCCCGTCCGACGGCTTTTCCTTTACACTTTCGCCAAAGCGCCCTGATCCACTCATGGTCATTGCAATAAGAGCGACAGATTTGAGAAAGGTCCAAGTGAGGGGACCGAAAACGTTCATCATCTGCGTGTCGCTAATTTCTGTGAAACATTTATGTGGCTTTATACTAATTTTATTGTGGATAATAAAGAGCATTTTCTAAATAATTTTGTGCGGGTAAATACAATTTTGAGATTGAGGACTCTTATCATGCCCAGCACTATATGATAGAACTCTTTCCAAGGTGTGCCAAGCAACCTATAAGTGACCTATATATCACAGAGCTTAGCTTCGCTCCTCTACCATATAACCCTATAGATCACAGAGCTCAGCTTCTCTCCACTATCATATACTCCCATATATCACAGGGTTCAGCTTCTCTCTGTCTATCATACTCTGCTCTCAGATAGGGCAGCATAAACTACCTGTCAGATTCCCTTTAAATTGTTGTTCTGAGACTTACAAAAACTTGTAGTCCGCTGAGTCATGATTAAAAATAGAGAAAAAGAAGCATACTAGACTGCTGTTCTGTCCCACTGGCTATCCCTATTTTTAATCATGCCCCAATGAACTAACAAGTTTTTGAAAGAAAAAAGTTCTGCTTTTTCAGCGGTTTTAGAAAACGAAAAATGCTGAAAAAAACGACTGAAAATTAGTGCAATAGAGACATAGCCTAAGGTGGCTCTTTTAAGAAACTAGTATTTTATTCATTTTCTTCTACCTGGGAGTACGGTAGTATAAAATCCTTTCATGATTTTTTGGGGGGGTCTGTACCACTGACCATAAGGTCCAAAAGAGTGTATTTTTTTTTATTTGGTCTATTGGACAAAAGTTATTAGCCAATAATCATGGACAAACTGTATGTTTCAGCCAGTGTTTGTTTTGGATGTTAACTTTGGAAATAAATGTATTCTTTGAATGTTTTTTTAATCATTGCCTAAACCACTTGTGTTTTGTTCTTCAGGCCCTCGCCTGTAAATACCCTACTACTCTCTTATACAAGGTTGATGTTGATGAGGCAGCGGTAAGATCTGCATCGTTTTATGTTTTCTTCCAAAACACACCCTTTGTTGTCCTAGATCATTCAATGAAACAAGAAGTCTATTTCATCTCCATCTATTTCCAGCTTCACACTACCCTGTTTCCCCGAAAATAAGACATCCTTGAAAATAAGACCTATTGCATTTTTTTTATGCAATTCAGAGTGTGGCTGTTTATGCTGATGTTTGTGATGAAATCACTACAGTATATTAATACATATTGATGTTTTGTTCAACAATAAATGTGAATTCTTGTTCGTTGAAAAATAAGACATCCCCTAAAAATAAATCTTAGCTCGTCTTTTGGAGCAAAAATTAATATAAGACACTGTCTTATTTTCGGGGAAACAGGACCACCCTGAACACAAACATGAAGCATGATGTGTGTTTGTATGTGGGACCATTCTGGCAATAGATGCATATCCCAGAGGTGGTACTCACACCTATCTGACATTGAAGGCATATTCTATCAATATGTCATTGTTGTCTACGATGGGCCAACCCTTTTTAATATTACCTCATCAGAATGAGCAGTCAGTTGTGCTTGCAGTTGAAATAGAGTAGAGAGAGGTTTGATGCTGATCTGACACAAGCTGCTTTACACAATAGCCTGTAAGGCCCCAGTACATTAGAGAATAGTTGTCCTATTTTGGCAGACCAGCCAACTGTTTCCTGCCAGATAATGTTGGGGAAAAAAATTTCAATTTTGCGCAAAAACCGTGATCGGTTCTCATTTTTTTGCTGTCACCCATTCAATTGAATTGAAGACGCCAGCGTATTATACAACATCCTCTCATCTGGCGCCGAAAGACGATCGGAGAAAGAATGACCTTTGGAGACTACAGGTCCTTTTTTCTTTTGTAGTCTATGGGGCTGCCTGAACGATCGTTTTTTCTGTGTTTTTAAAATCCTAAAAGCGGTGAAAATATGATCATATTTGCTATGCAGTGAAGACATAGCCTTAGGCTATGTTCACACGGGTGAAATTGAGACGTATTTCGGTCCGTATTTCACGCCATATTGCGCTCAATACGGGCCGAGATACGTCCCAATAATTACGGTTTTCCACAGTTCTCATAGAGAACTACGGATTACGTCTCCTCTCCCCGCTTGGACAATACGCCGTGGGGTGAGATAAGTGACATGTCACTTACTAGCGACGAATACGCGCCGCTAGTAATGAATGTCTATCGTGGGAGTCGGCGTGAGCTGGCGAAGTCCCGGCGTAATTGCGGAGCGTAATTACGCTCTGCAATTATGGCGTGTGAACATAGCCTTAGAGGCATCTACAGCTGTTCGGTGGGTCCCAGAATCAACTCCACTGGTTGGGCTCAGAATGAAATTCCACTTGTGGGCGCAGGGCACCCAATCCACATGGATTGTTATTGCCAGGCCTGCTGCACAGTCTTATTTGCACTGAGCTGGATGACTGGACTGAGGTCTTCAGCTATGCTTTTAGAAGAAAAAAAAACATTTGTGCTTGCCTTTTGGTACATTTTCTTTTGGTCACAGAGGGCGACATGTATAAACAGGGTTGCGCCAGAATTCTGGCCTCAAAAAGCTGTAGTAGACCAATTCTATAGATGTATGAACAGGCGCACTCCAAACTTTGGTCAAAGACACTTCTTTAGCGCGCCAAAGTTTTGGGGCACTCTGGGGGCGTCGCACCACATTAGTAGAAGTAGACACATTTATGATTCTTTCACGCCAAAACTTTGGCATAGAACAGCCAGACCAGGGTAAAGGTGGTGCCTGAGCCTGAGTTGTCGTATTGGCACTACACTGCGCCTGTATGTATGAACTTCAGAAGAACAGGTTAATAGATTCTGGTGCAGTCCATACTACCTTACAGCGATTTAGAACTGGTCTATCAGCGCCAGAATTCATACATGTCGCCCAGAATTAGTGACAAAAGAAAAAATCCATGTGCTTCAGTTTGTAATCTAAGAACCAGAAAGGTGCAATAGAGGTCCACAGAAAAGTATGCACACTTTATTTAGTACTTGTTTTACACAGAGTCAAGATATGGACAGGAGTCCTTAGGCTACATGCACACAACTAGAGGATTCAAGGGTTATAACCATTTCAGAAATATCTGATAGATGTGGGTCTAAGCTTTGGGACTCCCACCTATCTTATGATAGGTGATCGCCTGACCCCTGTAATGTTTATTGCTGTGAATGGAGAGATGGCCACACATGCATGAATCTCTCTGCTCACTTTAATAAGGGTCCATCCACACAACAAGCATTTCCAGTCAGAAACCCACACGGATTCGGATTTTTTTTTAAAAAAATCACAAAAAACAACTGTAAAACCATCCTCGTACACCTCAACTGAAAATCCGAGTTTAAGTATGCACAACTTAGGTTTCCTGAGATAGGATTTGAAATCCGACTTTATTTTAAAAAAAAACTAGAACATGTTCAATCTTCCACTGTATTTCACTTAAAAAAAAAACACAAAACGTTTCAATGTTGGATCCACATCCAAAATTCCAGCCAGAAAAAAAACTACCTCAAAATCCACATAAAATACTTGTTGTAAATAACGTTATCCGACGTGGTTTTCCACAGTAGAATCTGAAGAGTATTTTTGTCACTGTCGTGTGCATGTACCCTTAGGCTATGTCTACACATTCTTGCGGGATTTTCAGCAGATTCGGTATTTTGAATCCGCTGAAAATCTGACTGTAGCCAGCGTTATGTAGACCGCAATGAAAAATCTGGGCTGTTGTCTACACAGCACAGATTTTTTCTGGTCAGTTTGAGGATCACTGTACGGGGCCAACGCCAAATCCGAAAACCGGCCGTGGCTTTCAATGCATGTCTGCGCCAAAAAACTCGGTCCAGCATTTTAACATTGATGTGTTAACATAGCCTTAGAAGTGAATAGATTGCTCATGTGCAGCCATCTCTCCAGGGGATTGAGGACTACTGTTTTGCAGACAGATGTGGGTCTAACCTCTGAGCTGCAGATATCAGACAACCATGGCATACCCTGTGCATATGCCCCAAATGTCTGAGATGGTAATGCTAATTTAAATTAGATCCTGTCCCTTTTAAACTCATTCTATCCTTGATAGCTCATACATGGATTCAAAAGCTGTTAAAGGATAGCTTTTTAGGGTAAGGTTGGGAATACCCAGTGTGGCCCCTGATGCATCCGCCAATGACCGTAAAAGCCTGCTGACATCTAGGGCCATATGTATGAAAACTGTCTATGTCTAAAGCTCTATTTGTTACCCATATCACAAGGCATTATGGGAAAGGAGCTGGAAAGCTCACTGCGCCCTCTATAGGTTGTAACAAATCCTCAATTTACTTCTGATTCACTGAATCTTTGAGAAGCAAAAAGGAATAATAGTCAAGCCAATATTGCCTCATCTACATAACGCGTTTCGGGGTTTTGCCCTCATCAGTGGTAGAGCAGAGCGATATGCTTGACTGGTGGGAGGCAAGGGAGTGGGTATGAGGAGGGGAACAATCTCTCCTTATGGAGAGCACCAGTTAAGGTGTGTAGTGTTTTTGTTTGCCTTTTAGCCCCACTCAGCATCTGCATACCCAAAAGGGCATTAGGGGAAAGGAGCTGGAAAGCTCACTGCGCCCTCTATAGGTTGTAACAAATTCCTCAATTTACTTCTGTTTCACTGAATATTTGAAAGCAAAAAGGAATAATTGTCAAGCCAATATTGCTCATCTACATACGCGTTTCGGGGTTTGCCCCTCATCAGTGTAGAGCAGAGCGAAAATTTGGCTTGACTGGTGGGAGGCAATGAGTGGGTATGAGGAGGGAACATCTCTCCTTTATGGAAGCACCAGTTAAGGTTGTAGTGTTTTGTTTTGCCTTTTAGCCCACTACTCAGCATCTGGCATATCACAAGGCATTATGGGAAAGGAGCTGGAAAGCTCACTGCGCCCTCAAATAGGTTGTAACAAATCCTCAATTTACTTCTGATTCACTGAATCTTTGAGAAGAAAAAAAGGAATAATTGTCAAGCCAATATTGCTCAGCTACATACGCGTTTCGGGTTTTTGCCCCTCAGCAGTGTAGAGCAGAGCGATATTGGCTTGACTGGTGGGAGGCAATGAGTTGGGTATGAGGAGGGGAACATCTTCCTTATGGAAAAGCCCCAAGTTAAGGTGTGTAGTGTTTTGTTTTGCCCTTTTGGGCCCACAAACTCACCCATCTGCATATCACAAGGCATTAGGGAAAGGAGCTGGAAAGCTCACTGCGCCCCTCCTATAGGTTGTAACAAATCCTCAATTTACTTCTGATTCACTGAATCTTTGAGAAGCAAAAAGGAATAATTGTCAAGCCAATATTGCTCATCTACATACGCGTTACCCATAGCAATCAATCAAAGCGCCCCTTTCATTTCATATAGAGCTCAGGAAAAATGAGTTGGGTGCCATGGGCAACAAAGTGAGTTTTAGATCTAGAGAGTTTTCATGCAAGCGGCCCCCTGTGCGGCCATTGGCCGCCGCTTCGGAGGAAGGATTATCGGCTGCATGATGTTTTCCTACCCAGACAGTGAGTAGTTTGAACTCTTTACAGCTCTGCATAAATGTAATGAGCTAAGGAATGTTCAGGAATAAAACTATTGGACTAATTAAGCTATGTTCACACGGCAGTAATTGCAGGACGTATTTCGCCCACAATTACGCCGTGTGTACGGGGGTCCCGCCGGGAGCGGGGTGGGACGGCCGGCATCCCGCCGGCCCCATAGACATTCATTATTCTCGGCACGTATACGCCGTGAATAATTGACGTAATCCATAGTTCTCTATGACTGGGACGTATTTCAGCCAGTAATTGGCGCAGTACGGCGTGAATTACGGGCTGAAATACGTCCCAAAATAAGCCGTGTGAACATTTTTATGCCTTTTTATGCAGCCCCCTGCAGTGTAGTCATCACAGGTGGTGCTATACTGTGAACTTCTTACAACCCAAAAAAGTATGCTTTTCTGTTTCTGAATATTACATACGTCCATATGTCATTCTGCAATAATTTGTGATCTCTATTTATAACCCTCTCCCCGCACTTATTTTATGTTTTGCAGGAAGTAGCTCAAGAATGTAACATTAGAGCCATGCCAACATTTGTCTTTTACAAAGGTGGAAAGAAGGTATGGCCTGTGTTGTTATTAAAGTGTTGGCTTCATCTACAGTATATAAAAAATGGAATAAAAAGTTAAAAAGATACATATTCACCAAACTGGTGCCAATAAATATATAACTCAAGTTCACAAAAATGAACACTCAGAAAATGGCAATGTGAAGCAAACACACACACACATAGATAGATAGATAGATAGATAGATAGATAGATAGATAGATAGATGTGTGTGTCATTTTCTGAGTGTTCACTTTATTTATATGTGTGTTTTTTTTTTTTAAAGTAAAAATAAACACATTCAAACAAATCGGACAAATAGATACCAACCACAGGGAGAAATCATGTAGCACCAGAACAACCGAAAAAATTCTTCCACAAAAAATTATAAAATATGTTTAATCTTTATTTAAATACATACATATACAGAATCAAAAATAATAATATGATACATAAGCACCCAATCTTGAAAACTGCTACCACCCTCCAAAACACAAAGGTCCGTAAGCATATAATAGTGGCTAGGCTAAGACAATGAATCTAGAGTGATTAGACATATCAAAGGATGTATATCCACAAATAATGCCATAGGTATGTAATTAACCCAAATGCTGAGCAGAAACCCCAAAGCACGTTTCGCTTAGGCCGTTTTCACACGGCTTATTCCCGACGGATTTGTGAGCGCACTCCGGCTCACGAATCCGTCGGGAATAAGGGGCGGGACGAGGGTGGGGCCGGAGCGCGGCGCTCCCCGGCCCCATAGGCTTGCATTATCCACGGTGTGTATTGCGCCTGGATAATGTGCATGTCACTTTCTCCCCGCCCGGCGGATTCGCCGAGCGGGGAGGAGCGACGGAATCCACTGTTCTCTATGAGAGCAGTGGATTACCGTAATGACTCCGACGGATTGGCGCCGTACTGCAGCGCAAATGCGGCGCGCAGTACGGCGCCAATCCGCGGCAAAATAAGCCGTGTGAACGAGGCCTTAGCGCTTCTTCAAGCACTTCTTCCCCTTGAAGAAGTGCTAAGCAAAACGTGCGTTGGGGTTTCTGCTTCTCTCCATATACTGGTCAGCATTTGGGTTAAGTATATATAAATAAAGATTATATTTATTTTATATTTTTTCGGTTGTTTTTTTTTCTTTAAAGTAGTAAGAACATAATGAAAAACTACTTTGTTTTGGGAATTGCTGGTATCATACTCCCCCACAGAAAAAAGATAATGTCATTTGTACCAAACATTGATTTCTGTAACAATGACCCTCAAAAAATTTTGCAGTTCATTATACATGGTGATTTAAATGGTAAAAAAAAAAAAAATACTGAAGAAAAATATATAATTTCAAAGAGTTCATGAAAAAACAAAATCACTGAACCTATAATCAACAAACTCTATATCTAAAATATAACCTTTATTTCTAACCTTTAAAATAATACCCCAAGGTAAAAACAATCTAAATACCCTATCACCGCTACACTATACAAAAACATGTACAGGGATATCTATCCCTAAGTACACCCTACAATCATCTTATCAGGTAGGGTAATCGTCCCGAAAGGGTCGGCCCCATTTCGGAGTCTAACCCTATTAAGTCCTATACAGTCCCTTACTGAAAGATGGTGTGACACCAAATATTATAGACCCTTATATACCAGCACTCTAATGATGGTCTGGAATATATCAAGCAAAAGAGCCTATCACGTTCAATCTCATCCAGCTAATACTAGAAAACAGAAGATAAACTAGTTATAATTATCATGAACTTAAGTAGGTGATATTTAGATATCTCCAGATATTTTGCTAATAAAGAAGATCCAAATCCATAAGTCATACAGATTGATCATGCATGAAAGATATTATCATACGACCTTATTCCTTGTAGTCTCTAAGTTGTCTCATATTGTCCCGACGCGTTTCCCCCCCGTTACATAGTTCAGGGTTCATCAGGGGAATACAGACCTCGCATGGATTAGAGGCAGCGGCAGCAAGGATATTCCTGCCTGATGCACGGATGATGGCCACTACAATAAAACTGCCTAACCTTATAAATAGACAGGTACCGGTCACATGTATGCTTCCAGGCAACTTACGATACCCGGCGTGCCGGTTCATCCACCGCGCATACGTCAGTTACGGCACGATATCATAGAAACCGGAGTATCTCTTCCGGTCATGCGCACTGATGCTCCTCAAGACGCTAGTTATTTTCCGGGCACGCCGTAACACTCGGCGTGCCCATTCACAAACCGCGCATGCGCCTGCTTAGGTATAATACCAAAGAGAGTTACCTGTACCTTACGAGATAGTGTTGTCCCAACGGCAACACCCACACCAGGCGCATGCGCACCAAGGGTAGGTGCCACGGTTCTAAAAATAAATCACAGCGTTCCATCCGTGTTGTGATCACTAGATGTTGTTTAAATATATGTTAATGTGTCTGGGTCTTAAATTAAAAAGACCCTGTGCAGAAAATCAACACACCTACATCAATAGTTCAATAAAGTGATTCACATTCTCTGTAGCCAGTACCCGCACATATATAGTCAGACTCAAGAGGCCATTAAGGTAAGTCAACAAAACCAAACATAAATACATATACATAGATAAATATATATGGGGGTATATGACTATCACGTCATGATTTAAACCCTAATAATCAATAATAATCAAGTCTGTGGGTACAGTGTTCAAATAGCCAAAATATAACGTTTCATTCAGACCCTCTGGCTGTAACGATTTTAAACGATACATCCACTCAGTCTCTTTGCATAACAATTTCTTATAAATATTCCCTTTTCTGGATGTCTCCTTCATGTTCCTGCCATACATGTCTGGATAGAGGAGTCTCTCTTTTATGTCGGATATCTCCCATGTGCCCTCCTATTCGCACCTTCACTGGTCTAGTAGTTTTGCCTACATACTGCTTTCCGCAGCTACAGTCGCATAAATAAACCACTCCCTCAGTCCGGCAGTTCATGAATTCCCTAATCTCAAATGATTTTCCAGTTACATTACTTTTAAACTTCTTTGTTTGATAAATGAATTTACAGAAGATACAGGTGCCACATTTAAACATACCAAGAGGCTTTCGATCAAGCCATGTTCCTTCTGGTCTCGGTGGGGTATAGTGACTATGAACAAGCCTATCCCTCAGGGACCTTCCTCTCCTATATGTCTTATATGAGGTCTCCTCCTATATGAGGTCTTGGAGATAGGCAGTCACAGAGATCAATATCTGATCTCAAGATACCCCAATGTTTCCGTAAGATTTTCAACACATCACTGTTCTGATCATCAAAGGTCCCTATGATTCGAAAATTAGTTGTTTCATTTTTTGGGGGATCACTTGGGTTCAATAAGGCATTTCTGTTTTTATTTAAGGCATTCTTAAAAGCTGTCTGCAAAGTTGGTAAAGGGTAACCCCTCTCTAGAAACCTATCCGTAGATCACTTGCTTGTCTATAATAATCCTCCATCCTCGAACAATTCCTGCGTACCCTGAGATACTGTTAAGATGGGAATTATATCACCCTAGAAATTTGAAAGAGGGAATACCTAAGGCTAGGTTCACATGGCTTAACTGCGGGGCGTAATTCCACCCCGCAATTACTGCATGTGGCCGGGGGCGGGGCGGGAGCGGGGGAGTGAGCGGGGGGCCGGCACCTCGCCGGCCCATAGACAGTCATTGCTAGCAGCGCGTATACGGATTCGCCGAGCAGGGAGAGGAGACGTAATCCATAGTTCTCTATGAGAACTGTGGATTACCGTAATGAATGGGCCGTTTTCAGCCCGTAATTTGCGCCCCATGGCGCGTAATTACGGACCGAAATATGGCCCATTTTAAGCCGTGTGAACATAGCCTAAGGGTCAGTATACACGCTGTGAATAATGAATGTCTATGGGGTTCGCTTGCGCCCCCCCATTTCCCGAGCACAGGGTGTAATTGCAGGTGAAATACGTCCCGCAATTACACTGTGTAAACATAGCCTTACAGCTGACGCCTACCACTAATAGCAGAGATTGCTGTTTAACCATTTAGACACTGCGGCACACCATTCCTCCCTCCCAGGCAGGAAGTAATAGAGCCACCATCTTGGTACATCCTTCTGCATTATTTATATAATGCAGGAGTGTGCAAGCGATAGAGTCCCAGAAGAAAGTAAAAAAAAAAAAAAGTTTTAAAAGCATAACAAATATTAAAATAATAAAAAAATAAAGTTACACATAATTAGCATCATCACATCCATAAAAGTCAGATCTATTGAAATATAACATCATTTATCCCGTAAGCTGAACATCATAGACCAGGAGTGTTAAACCTAAATGCACAGTAGGCCAAAATTGAAAACTAGGACAAAGTCGAGGGCCCAACCTTGTGTTTCTCCTTGTGAGTTCCTCTTATCAGTTGTCCCTGTGTATGAGTTGTTTTTCCTGCCACCTGTTCGGTTCTCTGCTTTATGCAGAGGGCAAAGCCTGAGTGAGAGCCGGGTAATGACAGCTACTGGCTTCTTCCTATATTCTCCTCTGTACACTGCCTAGCCATTAATCGCAGGCAAATGTGATTACACTACAGACCAGATTTGGCCCACAGGCCTGAGATTGACAACACTTCTGTTGAAAAATAAAAATTCCAAAAGCCAAAATGGTGTGGTTTTTTTTATAATTTCATGACCACCCAAAAAGATTGGAATAAAAAGTGATAGAAAGTTTCATGTATCCCGAAATGGTACCAATAAAAACCTCCCTTCAACCCGCAAAAAATGAGCCCTCAATCATGTTCGTAGGTGGAAAAACAAACATTTATTGGTCACAGAAAATGGCGATGCAGCGCAAATATTTTTATTTTTAAATAGTGCCAAAACATAAAAAAAAAACTACATATCTGGAATTGTATCAACCTGAAGAATACAGATAACAAGTCATTTAAAATGAAGAGTGAACGCCTCAAAAACAAAACCCACAATTTATATTGTTTTAACTTTAGTATGTAAATAGAAAATAATAACATTTTCTAATATATGTGTATTAAAAACAATTATAACAATGCACTATGACCCCATGTAGAAAAAAAAAGCTATACCATAGTCCGGTCCATAGTAATGGCTCCCATGAAACAACTGCATGAAATAAACGTGGGGTCAGTATTCACTTACAGAATCCATTGAGCAGACAGAAGACCTTTAACTTTAAAGGGAACCTGTCACGTTGAACAGCAGGCAGCATAGTACAGAGGAGGAAGAGCCGAGCAGATTGATATATAGTTTTGTAGGGAAATATTCAGTAGACCTTTTATTTTATTCATTTAAATCTCAACTTATTCAAAGTTAATGAGTCCAGTGGGGTTTGTTATGAATGATTTGACAGCTCTCTCTGTATTCACACTGATAAAATACAGGCTGTCAATCAGATAACTTCACCCACTGGACTCCTTAAGGGTATGTTCACACGGCTTATTTTGGGGCATATTTCGCCACGTATTGCGAGCGTACTGCGCTCTAATACGAGTGAAATGCGCCCCAATCAAGACGGTAATCCACAGAACTATCGATTACGCCTCCTCTCCCCGGGCGTATAGTATGATCGTAATGCAAGTCTATGGGGCCACCCCCTCCCCCCCCCCCCCCCACCACAGGAGTACGCGCCAGTCAGCGCGACTCCCGAAGACCTGGCGTAGTTGCGGGCCGTACTGTACGCCCCGAATTTAAGCCGTGTGAACATACCTTTAGATGCCATCACCGCATTTTCAGCAGAATCTTAGGGTATGTTCACACAGCGTAATTTCGGCGGGCATTTCGCCGCGTATTTGTGCTCTAATATGGGCGAGATCCGTGCCGAAAATACCTTAGGGTATGTTCACACGGTGTATTGTGGTGCATATAGTACACGCCACAATACACCGTGTGTTCCGGGAGCTCGCGCTACTCAGCCCCATTGACATGCATTACTCGCTGCGCGGAATCGCGGCGAATAAATTACATGTCACTTATCTTCCCGTGCGTACAATAAGATAGTATTGTACGCCCGGGGGGACGAGGCGTAATCCATAGTTCTCTATG
Source organism: Phyllomedusa bahiana (assembly GCA_025379985.1). Taxonomy (NCBI): domain Eukaryota; kingdom Metazoa; phylum Chordata; class Amphibia; order Anura; family Hylidae; genus Phyllomedusa; species Phyllomedusa bahiana. The sequence continues at coordinate 107,237 of JAODAL010006949.1, forward strand.
AGAGCTATGGATTACCATAGTTGCGGCACGCATATCGCCACGTATTAAGCGCAAATGCACGCCACAATTACGCCGTGTGAACATACCCATAATAAGCAGGGATTGAAATGTATAAAATAGAAATTCTACTAAATCTTTCCATAGAAAACTATGTATCAATCGGATCAGCTCTTCCTGCTCTATAACACGCTGTCAGCTGGTCAGATAACATGTTCAGTGTGCCAGGTTCCCTTTAAGTAGAGATCAGATCAGATTAGTCGACTTACATGGCATAGCTTCTTTTGCTATACTTTTCCCTAAACTGGAGTGAAAACTTAGGTTCATTGTCTCAGAATTTGATGTAATTTTAAATCATTTTATGCCTTGAATCTCTGCAGGTTGATGATCTTTGTGGTGCTGATGAGGATAAGCTTGAATCTATAATCAAGAAGTGGTCAGCATCCTAAAGAAGAAATTGTGTGAAGTCGATCGCATGCAGTTATTTGCCTTAAGAGTTGAACAACCACTTCTTTATCTGCCTCCTATTTTCCTGCCGTCAGCTCAAGTCTCCATATCCTATGACCCCGTATATTTTTCTTGGTGGGACAGCAAACTAAGTCCACTTTAAAAGCATTGTGGTCATAAGCAGCCTTAAAGGAGTTGGTCATTTTTGATTAAATGGTGCCCACTACAGTCATGATACAGCGCAGTTGCATGTAGACTGTTGCTGATGCACCAAACCTTGTCTAGTCTGCATTATAGAAGGAGCAGTCATGTCATTTATCCGTGAGACTGCTTTGTCTGTATCATCCCCATGCTCCAATGGGTATTAATACATAGAAGCCCTTGCTGAACTGATATGTACAAGCTTTTAAAGGTATGCTCAAAACAGGAGCTCTAGATGGATTTAAAGCAACCTTGGTATTAGAAGGTTGTGTAACTTGTCATTTTACACCATTTAAAAAAAAATGCAACCCTTTAGTTTTCTGCCCAAATGCCTTTCCAACTTGATATGATTCCTGGGATTCGTTGTTGCACAGAAGAATGATTTAACATAGCTGTCTACATTTCATAATTGTGTGATCAGCTGCTAAAGTGTTTTTTTTCACCGGAAATTTTTTTTTTTTTTACCCATCCATAGGATGGGTGATAAATGTCTGATCACTGCTGGTACCCCCACCAATCAATCAAGCAGGCACCCAAGTCATCCTTGTTCTTCTTCAGTGCGCTTGTGCAGTGGAGAAGGGTTTGGACACAGCAGTAATCCTATATGTGCACTATAGCACCATTCAAAGTCTGAGACTGATGGCAATAGCCCAGCGCTGTACTTAGCTATCTCCAGCAGTCTCACACACTATGAACAGAGCAGCAGTGTGCGTATTTAACTACTGCTTAACTTGTTGAGGGCGGTGGTGGGTTTAGTGATCAATGGGGGGTCCCAGCAGTTGGACCTCTGTCGATCAGACCTTTTAGTGCCTACCCTGTAGATAAATTTCATTCATGGTAAAACTCCCTAAATTATTCTGCTTCTCTGGATTCAACTGCTCCTCTTTTCCTAAGGATAATATTCCCATATAAGAAAGTCAGTAAAGTTATGACCACTTTACTCAAGAGGTTTGTGGCCTTCAAATCAGTTCACCAAGTTAAATACGACAAACTTCTAGTATTGCTCAAAGTGGAATACCTTTTTTTTCTCCTTCTCAATATGTTCATTAAAATTCTTAAAGAAATGCAACGTATTGTAGTTATCATTTTTTTTTCAAATGTGATTTGTAAGGGTATGTTCACACAGCGTATTGCGGTGCGTACTGTACACGCCACAATACACTGGGTGTTTTAGAAGTACGCACAGGCCCATGCCCCTGGCTGGCCCGATTCACTCTCATTATCAGCGGCGAGTAAGCGCTGTGAAGAATTGACATGTCACTTCTCTCTCCTGGTGTACAATGCGCACGCATTGTACGCTGGGGGAGACAGAAGGAATTCATAGCTCTCTATAACATCTATGAAACACTGTAATTGTGGGGCGCATTTACAGCGTATTAAAGCGCAAATACGCGGCGAAATGCACTCCGCAATTACACTGTGTGAACATACCCTAATAGTAAAGATAAGAAATACACTGTGATACAGTGGAATTAAAAATATGTATGTAGTCTTTGGCAATATTGTCAATTTACAAATTTTTATAAATTGCCTTTCTGAGGCCTAAAAGCCGGCGTAATGGGGAGATGGCCACAATTGCACAGTTCTCTCCGTTCTTTTTTATGGCAGTTCCGAATAGTGCCAAGTGAATGTGCTTAGCTATACTTGAACTCCCATAAACATGAATGGGAGAGCTGAGTAACCGCAGCCACCTCTCCATCCAATAAGGCTGGCTCATAGGCCTCGGAAATGGATTTTGCTTTATAGCAAAACCCTTTTAAAGAGAACCAGTAATATTTGACTTATGTGTCCTCAAGCGGTATAACACGTTTCCAGCAGGAGTTGTGCACATTGATAAATAGTCAAAGGATTGTCCAGCAAAGTAAAAAAATGCATTTCTTGTGCTATATGTAGCTTCCCTTCTCGGCAGCATTCCCTGTTTGAACGGTGTTTCCCTTTTCCTTGTAAACCACATTCCCGCTGCCTTGTCTCCGTCCCTCATTTTGAAAGCCTTTGAAGGAAGGGCCAAAATAGTGTAGTTAAAAGGGAATATCTCACTACATCGATTCATCTTACCTCAGTCCTGTTTTCTTGTTTTCATTTAGAATTCAGGGGAGTGTTTACTGGCTTCTACTTGGCTTCAGTAGCCAGGTCTGGAGCTATAGCAACAAGTGCTGACAGCCTATCAAGAGAGATTTAACAGGTCTGTAGCTATAGCGACCTGAGTAGCTGATGCAGTCTATACAAAATGGAATATCTAGGAATAGGTAGGGCACTGTTAATGGACTCTTATTGCAAAGTGACTTGTTTTTGCAAGATCTTTAACATAAAAAGCAATCATTGTAGTGAGACAGCCCCTTTAAAATTCTGCCCTGAAAAAAAAAAAACAACAGATCTCCTGGCCTCCACACAGAGTTGTTTCAAATGTGTCCAGACATACAGAAATACTAAGGGCCCGTTTACACGGCAATGGACAAATACCGGTGGGTTTACCGCGATGAGCGGAGAAAAGCCCTCCCCCTTCCCATTGACATGCACATATTCCATCCGAAAATCGGACGGAAGAATGTGCAAGCACAATGGTATTCGGGCGGAAAACCAGTGCAGAGGGGACTGCTGCACGGGTTTTCCATAGAAGCCTGTTGTGCTAGTTTGCGGCTGGTTTTTCAGACGGTCTGCAAAACCGCAAACCGTCTGAAAAACCGGCTGCAAACCCGTGCCGTGGGGACATGCCCTAAGCTTCCTGTTATCAAACAAAAGATGAAGAACTTCAGGAAGCTCACTTAAAATGAATCAAAATATATTTCAAGAGTGCTTAACTTATGTTATGAAAAAAATATTATTCCACTGGACAGCTCCTCTGGGAGAAAAAAAATCAGTATTCTATACTACTAAGTAATTGTCACCATATGCACACTCATACAAGTAAGGCTATACCTGCACCCACTGCTCATAAGCCCACAGTGAATAAAATACATTTTTGTCCTCATGTATGAAAACTGTCTAGGTCTTTCTTTGTTGCCTACAGCAACCAATTAGAGCTGTGATTGGTTGCTATGGGCAGTTTTCATACACAATGCCCTTTATTTCTATACTTTATTTATTTTACACCTATATATCCATTTGCTCAGCTCCTACTGATCTGTAACATGCCACACTCAGATCATACAATATTTTCAACATCACTATTTTCACTTCAAACACCAAGGAACCTAGTAACTTCCTGTTAAGCTGACCCAAAAAAACAAAAAAAACCAAATAAATAATAATTATGGGTTGTGACCTGCAGTCTACAATAAACATGAAAGGTTGGTGTTTAACCCCTTAATAATTGCCCATCTTCTTTTGACCGCGGGCAGGGCAGATCATTCTTCTGCAGATAGAGAGGTTTTGCGGCTCCCAGCGCAGGAAACCTAAAATACCCAGTGCTTAAATCTTTGATTGCTGAGGTTCGTGACTGCTGCATAATCAAATCACATACATTGATGAGTTATCAATAGGATATGCCATTAGTGTAAAATAGGAGCGGGTTCCAGAGGCCCTAAAAACTCACTGTTCTTAGTGGAGAAGTGGCTGCACTTGTGCAGTCACTCAATTAATTTCAATGGGAATTCTGAGTGCAACTAAGAGGGTGGATTCGCCTATATGCAGAACTCCCATTGTAATTAATGCAGAGAACCATGAAAGTGTGGATCCTTCTCCATTCAGAATGGGGAGTTTCAGTGGCTCATTCTAGAGATAGATGCAGGTTCCTGAGGTAGGAGCCGCACCTCTCTGACATTCATGGCCTATCCTTTCAAGATGTCATTATGGTTTGGGATGGCAATACACTTTAGATCCACTGAAGTGTGTGCATAACTCCCAACCCCCCCTGCAGGACAATACCGGATTACAGGGGTTGTCCCAAAGTCGAAGGCGGGCGGAGGTAGGTCCCAGGGATCCAGGGACTACATTGTACCAATGTTGCATCTATTTCTTTAATAAAATGGTCAATGAGGGCTGGTGTTGTGGAATGTTAAAATATTTTTTTCTGTTCCTTCTGCGTTTTTTTTTCTCTTTTTTTTTTCCAAGTGTTAGTAATGGAGGCATCTATCAGGTGCCTCTCCATTACTATTGCTGAGGCTTGGTATCAGCCAGCATTGTTCATAATCACAACAATGCTGACAGTTACCCCCTGGAAGAGCCAGGTTAGTGATGGAAAGCAGACCATCTAATGTGATGGACCACTTCTTCAGCGGCTGCGAGCTTGTATATCCAGTATCCATGGGCCTTCCCATTCTGATAGTATCAGCAGGCAGTTCTCTGTTTTACCTTGGCTGGTCATTTAAAAAAAAAAAAAATAGTTTTTCAATTTTTAATAAAGAAAAAAAATAAAATGAAATGCTCCCCGCCCCTCCCATTTTTTATAGCCAGCCAAGGAAAAACCAGCAGAGGCAGGTTGATATTATTAAGATGGGACGGTCCATGAATATTGGTCCTTACCCACCCTAAAAATACCAGCCCTCAGGCACCCCAGAAGCAGACCATCACATTAGATGGTCCCCCTTCTGATGGTAACCTTGCTCCATTACTAACACTGGAAGAAAATTGTAAAATAAAAAAATAAAAACAGGGGCAGTATATAAAAGAAAACTCTCCCTTCATAAGCCCTTGTTGACCATTTTACTAAACAAATAAGGTCCAACATAGTCCAACAAATCCAATGTAGTCTAAATGACCTCATTAGTGTTAAACTCCATCCCCTACACCCATGAGGATCATGGCTGTGGGTGATATTCTGGGGGTTCAGGGGACAGAGTACAGACCAGAACACATGTGAACAAACTTATAATGGGTGATAGGTGGAGTAGGGAGGGCTCAGTGTCCATAGTTGGTTGTTAGGGGATTATCGAGTGTTAATTGGAATTTGCAATTTGTATGTGCACTAGGCTGCATAACACAATGGTAGTGGGCAGGGGTGGGAGAGGGAGTACAGGATACAGCTTAGACAGACAGACCCAGACACATCACAAAAGCGTATGTTCACACGGACCTAACACGCCGTGTGAACATACCCTTACAAGCACAACCTCCCGGGGGGATTGGTCCTCTTTCTCCCCCCAGGAAAGTGCTTGTAAGCTGTGGCCTGTACTCCCTCTCTCACCCCTTCCCCATACTCTTGTATTATGTGGCCTAGTGTCCATACAAAATACAACTTCCACTTAACACTCTATAACCTCCTCATAACCACCTATCGGTCCAAAACTCTCCCTTCTCCACCCATCACCCCATTGTGAGTTTGTTCAGAGGTGGGTAACAGTTAGGGGGTGCTAAAAAAGTGAGCAGCATAAGATGTTTGTGTGGTTAATTCTGCAGGAATGAGGCCTGACCAGGAAAACTCGCCAGTGGCAGTCTAAAGCCGATGGAGAAAGGGAAAGAAAATGACACCCATAAGAGAAGATGTCACATGTGAGTCACTGGATGTAACTGTTCTGCACTTATATGTTTGCAAAGAGCCTGCGTACAACTGGCATCTACCCCCACATGGTCACTGTTTGGCGGTAACATATGTCTGCAGAGTGCCTGTAAACAATTAGTAGCTAATTCTACAGTATATGGTCACTGTATGGCAGTCATATATGTCTATAGAGTGCCTGTGTTCAACTGGTATGTACCTCTATAGGGTCAATATGGCAGGAATATTGGTTGTAGTGCAATGATTTATATTCAGGAAAAAGAGTAAGGATAAAGAATGATGTAAATGTTGCTTGTGGAGGTCTTGATTATACTGTGGGGAAAACAAAAATTTCACCCTGTATGCCTCAGATACCATAAACTTGACAGTGCACATGACAGAAATACATAAAAAGAGGAATACACAAATAGACTTAAACCACACAAACAAAATGATGACTGGTGCACAAAAGCTTGTTTCCAAATGAACTAGCATTCCCTTTGTACTGAAATTCACATCATCACTATGTAATCCCATTTTCATCGGTTGGATAATTCCTCTTGGGCTGGTGCCTCACTGTGACCTTTTGTACCTCGACATTCCAATCTCTGCTATTTCCAAATTTAAAGTGGTATTCCTGTTTCATTGATTAGCTTTAAACCAGAACCTACCCGTACGTCTTGGTAGTGCTAAGGAAGTATGGAGCGGGCTAACTCACTGAGTCCACGCTATACACGGCGGGAGCTGACTGTCAGATACAACTGACACTCGACACTTGTGGCCGGAAGCCAAGATTCTGGTCATTTAACTGCTTAGATGTTGCGGCCAAGACGCCCCCTTCTGCTGTCCGATCACCCTCCCACAACATGAGCACAGGATGCCATTTGGTTGCCATAGCAGCTAGAGGCCTAATGACGGCCTCTGTGGCTGCCATGAAAATACTTTTATTCATAGGCAGGGTGTAATAGGAGATCCCTATTTACTGCAGTACAGCAGTATCAGCGACCAAGCTTATACTAACAAGAACCCGTAAGTCAAGAGGAGCAGATGACTGCCAGCTCTGGAGTGGCAGCAGCAGGGGATTACTGGGTAAGTATCAGTTATTTTCTTTTATGGACCTTCCTGGCCCAATGCAATATACACATATACATTTTTTTTTTTAATGAACAACCCATCTAGCAATAGGTTTCAGTGTATGCAAAGTTTTACAGGTGCCCATGTGTCAGTTGTCTGTTCTAATACACCCACAGTTCCCGAGATGCCAATCCCACACGAATAAGACACATTCTGATTGCATAGTAAATCATCTAACATATGTAAGAGTGGGTTCACACTACGTTACTGCAGATATCCATTGGAGAATCGTGAAAAGAGGTATCCCGGCAGACACCGCGACGCAGCCGTGGCAGCACTATTGGGGATAATAGAGCAGACGTGAGCTACGTTTGCTCTATTTTCAGGTGCATATGCTTATTTTATGGGACTCAATGACGTAGTTTATTAAGCTAATGTGTCCTGTAGAACATGTGTACACCGTAGGTAGATAGAGTAAACAAATCCCACGCTGGGCTATGTCTGCTCTATTATCCCCTATAGGGCGGCTGAGTTGCGGTATCCAACAGAGTACCTCTTTTCACTGTACCCCAATAGGTATCTGCAACATAGCCAGGAAAGTAGTGTGAACCCACCTACCTAGAGTTTTCTATCCTCAATTTTATACTTATTCTTCTGTATCATTGTCACGGATCGCGCCGCGGCCTGGGCCTTGGACCACGGTTGTGTCCGTGCCCCTGTGTCTGGGTCCGCTGTGGCTCCATGTGCGGGGCTTACAGCGGCAGTGTCAGTTTGCTCTGCACCTGCTTCTGCTCAGCGCTACTCACCTGGTTCTGCTTCCACACGTGTCCGTCCTCTGTGGCTTCTCCAGCATGTGTGCGCGCGCGTGCCAGCCTGCGGACATTTATGCACACAGTGCTCCTGCTTCCTGCCTGTGACATCTGACCCTTTCCTCCATAAGGAACTTCCTCCCTGGACTCAGGGTCAGTTCGTTGGTGTTCATCCATAGAGCTACACATCTGCTGCTGAATGCCTGCTGTGTTAACACCTTGGTTTCCACTGTGTCTGTTGAAACTCTGCCTTAAACCCGCGCTGTCCAGCGCACCCGTTGCACTGCTGTCTCCTGACATACTGTCCTCCAGTTTCTCACTGCTGATTCCTGCTGCTGTATAACTCTGGTCTCACCCTGGGACTGTGCATCCATTTTACAGCTACATCTGTTTAACCACCACCTGTCCTGCACTTCCGCTACCCACTGCTTGCACTCTCCATCTGCGCCCGCAGTGGGCCCTGAGGATCCCCTCTACCAAGACAGTTTCTGGCTTTGTGGCCAGTAATCGTTACAGTACGAACTGACCATACTAAATGGATCCCGCCGGAGTGACTCTACCTGACCTAGTAGCTGTAATTAACCGTCATGGCATCCACCTGGAGCAACTCTTCCAGAAGCTACAGACAGTTACCGCACGTCTGGCCGAAGTTGCATCTACGCCAGCTCCACCACCTGCTGTGGTTCCGCCGTCTGCTGCCATGTACAGTCCCAGCCTTCACTTGCCTCTGCCTGCTCGTTACGACAGAGACCCCCATACATGTTGCGGATTCATCAACCAGTGTACCATACACTTCGAGGTCCTGGCACACCAGTTTCCATCCGATAGAGCCAAGGTGCCGTTTATCATCAGCATGCTCGCAGGTGAAGCCTTGGCCTGAGCCTCACCCCTCTGGGAGAGAGGAGACCCGCTGACAGGGGACATCCAAGAATTTCTGGTTGCCTTCCGGAAATTTTTTGAACAACCTGGGTGCAATACCTTGGCGGCATCTGCTCTGTTACGTTCCTGCCAAGGGGAATCTACTGTGGGCCAGTATGCCATCCGGTTTCGTACCCTGGCTTCAGAACTCGCTTGGAACAATGAGGCCCTTGTTGCAGCCTTCTGGGGGGGCCTCGCTGGGCATATCAAGGATGAACTGGCTGGTCGTGACCTACCAAGTAACTGAACTGGCTGGCTGGTCGTGACCTACCAAGTAACTTGGACAACCACATTGCTCTAGCTATGAAAATCGACATACGTTTTTCTTAAAGAGAGCTAGAGCGTCGCCAGCAGTCACCGCCCTTCTGTCCTTGCAAGCCTTCGCCTCGCCTTGTACCTTTACCCCCAAGTCTTTCTTACCAGGCACCTGTGTTCCCTCAAGATGTTCCTATGGAGGTGAATCATGCACATCTAAGCCTGGAGGAACGCACTCGTCTGCGCAGTCTGAACCTGTGTCTGTACTGTGGCAGTCCCAAGCACTACCTAAAGAACTGCCCAGTCCGCCCTGCTGCGCCCCGGAAACCTCCATGCCATGGTGTAGTGGGTGAAGTGTCTCTGAATAAAGATGCCTCTGCTCCTCGTCTGACCACCCCGGTCACGCTCTCTTATGGTTCCAGTACTAAAGTTCAAATTCCTGCTCTTCTGGACTCCGGCTCATCTGAGAATTTCATCCTCCCGTCATTACTGGAAGAGTTCTGTCTGCCTGCCACCCGTCTGAGAAAACCACTTAATTTCTCTTCTGTCAACGGGAAAATCCTGAAGGAGCAAGTCCAGTTCCGCACAAAACCTATATCTCTGCTAATTGGAAGCTCTCACCAAGATGACATCTCGTTCTACGTTTTACCTAATGCTTCTGCTTCTGTCCTGCTTGGCCTACCGTGTTTCCAGCATCACAACCCCTCTCTAGATTGGAAAACGGATGAAGTTCTCCAGTGGGGCAAGCCATGTCTTTCTCGCTGCCTCAAGCCTGCCCATCCTGTGCAGTCCCGCCCACTCGTTACCCTGCCCATTTCTGCTGTGCTGCCTGAAGAGGACCCTCAAGCACAAGACGAGCTCCTGGTCTGTAAAGACACCTCTCCCCCTCCCTACTGATTCTGCTTCTGCCCCCCAGGTTCAAGAAGTAATACGGGACTCTCTGGATGCCTCCTCTGAAGACAGTTCCTGGGATAACGAGGAGGAGGTGGTTACCCCTAGCCGTTATGGGGGTACCTGGCAATCCCGGAGGGGAGGGCTTAAGGGGGGGGGGTACTGTCACGGATCGCGGCCCATGCCTTGGACCGCGGTCGTGTCCGTGCCCCTATGTTTAGGTCCGCTGGGGCTTACAGCGGCAGTTTGCTCTACACCTGCTTCTGCTCAGCGCTACTCACCTGGTCCTGCTTCCACACGTGTCCGTCCTCTGTGGTTTCCCCACAGTGTGTGCGCACCCCATAGGGCGCGCGCGCCAGCCTGCGGACATTTATGCACACAGTGCTCCTGCTTCCTGCCTGTGACCTCTGACCCTTTCCTTCATAAGGAACTTCCTCCCTGGACTCAGGGTCAGTTCATTGATGTTCATCAATAGTGTAGGAATCAATAGTGTAGGACCACCTGCCTTGAGATCCCGTTGAAGTTCGGAGGTGGTTTAAACAGTTTTGATCAAAATTGAGAACTGAGAATCTCAAAAAAATTTAATATATCCTAGATAACAGAAATGCTTTTTTCAAAATTCATATGTCCCCTTTGATAGTGCTTCAGATTATAGTGTGCCACTGTTATTGGAATATGTATGTATACTACAGCCGCACCAGTGCTGCACCTATGTTAATTTTTTTCAAAAATGTTTTTTGGGATGTGCATAATCATATATTGCTTTTAATTTGAGTTTGGAGGAGTGGCTGCCTCCATTTTGTTTTTTTGCACTCCACCCACCTTGACATGGCTTTTTAATCAGTGCAGTGTAACTTGTAAGCTGGTTCCTTCATTCCCTGGATTATGGAGGTCTGAATAGAACCCAAACGAGAGGTATCAATAGTGTAGGAATCAATAGTGTTGGACCACCTGCCTTGAGATCCCGTTGAAGTTCGGAGGTGGCTTAAACAGTTTTAATCAAAATTGAGAACTGAGAATCTCAAAAAAAAAGTCATATAGCCTAGATAACAGAAATGCTTTTTTTCCAAATTCATATGTCCCCTTTGATAGTGCTTCAGTTTATAGTGTGCCACTGTTATTGGAATATGTATGCATCCATAGAGCTAGACCTCTGCTGCAGAGCGGGGCCGGACGTGGGAGCGCAGCCCTGGAGGGAGGCCCCACATGACACGGCGCGCCGGCTCCTGGCACCGTGACTCGTGGCGCGCAGCGCGTGCCGTACGACGGGTGACGCCTGGAGGGGGCGGGCGAGCTATATAACCGCCTCCCCGCGCCGCGCGGGAACAGTTCAGCGCAGAGACAATTAGAGTGAGTCTCTGTGTTGTGCGGCGCGGTTCCTGTTAGGATTATGGCGGCAGTAGATGTTCTATTGGAGCAGCTTAGGAGAGCTGCTGGCGACAGGGGGCAGGAGTGGCTGGAGCAGCAAGTGCAGGTAGCGTTGGGGGGAGGGTCCGGGGCCTTACCCCCTGCCTCACCTCTGGATGTTTCTGGGGCCTCTGGGCCCCCCAGGCGCCGCACTAGGCCACCAACACGTCTGAGCCCGGACATTACCCCCAGGGCCCGCATGCGCCGGCAGAGCCCCTCACGGGACCCTTCAGGCCGAAGGGAGTGGGCAGTGGCTCGTGCACGCCCTGCTCGGTCTGGAAGGAATCAGAGAAGGCGGGCGGGCCCAGCGGAGCACGGCGGCGGCCTCCACGGTACTGTGGGGGCAGTTGCCGGGGCTCCTGTCGACGCAGAGACGCGGGAGGCGGTGAACGGTTCTGGCGAGGTTCCGGTCGGGCCGCTCACCAGAAATCGCAGATGGAGTGGGCGGTCGGTGGTTTCGGTTGCAGGGGACGTCATGGACAGCGGCGCGGATGTCGGTCTGCGTCAGGTTAAAGAGGAGGACGGGCGACTCTGGATGTCTCCAGGGCAGAAGAGAGCACATGGGGGATCCCGGCGTCAGGGAGGGGGTCAACGGTCTGCTTATTGCGGGCCAGGCGCAATGGAGGGGAGCGGGGGGGCAGCAGGGATCGGAGGACAACGGGACTTTCCTTCGGGATCGGCGGCACGGCGGGGCGGGATCCGCTCCGTGAGCCCGGTGAGTCTGTTCCTGTTTTTTGTATCCCCGGGGGGGATGGGGCAGGGTTTAGGTCGGGGGTCAGGACCTTTCCGTAGTCCCCCGGTTTCCCGGAATGGCGGATTGGGGGGGGTTATAGGGAGTTCAGGCGCTTTCCCCGGGGGCCCCCCGGAGTGGTATCGGGTGTCCCCGACGGCTTGGGGTTCTTTGATTCGGGGGGGGGATCCCCCCCTGTGAGGGAAAAGGGGGGGGGCGGTTAGGGGTTTTGGGACGGAGTTGGGGTGTCTGTTCAAAAAGCTTGGAAAGGGTTGATAGGTGTGACTAGGTAGGTGAGGGGCGAATTTTATGTAGTTTAAAGGGCCGTTGGGGAGCACATTTGAAGAAGGAGGTGAGAAAAAAGATCTGGCAGGTGAGTATTTTAGATTTTTTCTCTCCTCCCTCGGGAAAAATTCAATTTGAGAAGGGGAAAAAGGGGATGTAGGTAAAAAGGGGGAGGAAGAAAAAAAAAAATGGGGGCCCTATACCGCAAACGTTAAAATTGGTTGCAGGCATTTGAAATTCGGGCTAGTGTGATTGGGGAGAAAGCTCCGGGCAAAAATTGTTCCGGCTGTTATGCTATATGGAGCTGGAAAAGCTTAAGATGTAGGGGGGCCGGTTGGGCTTCGTACTGAGCTTTCCCGGCAGGGGAAGGCATTTTTCGCCCTTCCCATACCTGGGCCAAAAGGAATAGTTGGGCCTGGGGGGATGGCACCGACGATTTTCGGGCATTCCTTCAGGGAGGCCCGAGGTTCCAGGCATATGGGGACGCTTCAGGTGGCGCTCAAATAACGGGGAATAAGTGGGGTTTTTGTTGGCATTTTCAACGCAGCCATGTAGATTGGGGGCAGTTTTCCTTTTCAAACATCTTTTCCCGTTGTAGCACAACCTCGCAGGGAGCACCCAAAATGCTTCCGGGAGGGGGGAAAGGAGCAAGTGCTGCGCAGGGGGGGGGGGGGGTTTTGAGAGTGGCTGCGTGGTACCGAACTAAATAGGTACCCGGACAGCTGGCGCATTGTTGTTGCGTGAGGGTTTCACGTTTTTTTTAGGATTCCACCCCGGCGCACGATGTCCGTTCAGTTAAAGTTTGAGGTCTGCCGTTGCCCCGGGGAGGTAGTTTCGGAAAAAGCGGCCCAAGGGGGTTCATTTAGGCAGGTTGGCGGGTGTTGCGGAGGTGCCTTTTCGGATTTTATAGTCCCCCTTGGGGGGGTTTCCCAAAGGGAAAAAACAAGTTTGGTTAATTCACCACTTGTCTTCCCCAAAGGGGTTCACCAGTTAATGAGGAAATTTGAACCCGGGCATTGTGCTCGGTCGAATAAGTCTTTTAACACGGCGGTTCTTTGGGGTGCGGGGGGTAGTAAGGGGCCCGAGGGCTAAACGATTAGAGGCGGCTTTCAGTTGTTGCCGTTCATGCGGACAGCGTGAGGTTTTGGGGTGTTTTTGGGGAGGAGAATTTTTTGTAGATGGGTTTTTTGCGAGGTTTTTCCCACCATTGCGTTTTTTCGAAAGTTCATCCTTTTTGGGAAGGGGTGGTGGGGGAAATGTGCCCGGGGCTTTCTCCACATCCTTTTTTTTTGGATATTTTCTGTGTTTTTGCCAGTGGACTCTGGGGTGTGGGGGTCGCTGCTGGCTAACATGCAATGGGTGGCGGGCCATTTTTGAGACCCCGTTCCCCGGACAAGACGGAGGGTCCCTTACCCCCAAATTTTTTTTGGGGTCCAGATGATTAGAGGCAATGGAATCCGGTTACCGAAGAGAAGTTGAAGTGTTTGAAAAGAGGGAAAAAAGGGTTTTTTTGGCTTTGAAAAAGGTTTACCCTGGGGAGTTGCAATCTTTGTTGGGAAAATTGAATTTCCCAATGGCAGGTTTTTTTGTCGCAGGTTGGCGGCTGCCACTCGGGTACGGGGCCGGGGCATCATTTTAATCGGGTTAACGGTTGCCCTGAAGGGGGATCTTAGAGTGGGCATCCTTTTTTAGGGCAATACAAGGGGTCGGCCCTATATTTGGGGGTGGCATGAGTAACTGGGACATTGATATTTTTCGGACGCGGGGGCGGGGTGGGATAGGGGGCATTTTCCCAAAGGCAGTGAGCCCGGCTTTGGGCCCAGCTAGCGGGGTGGGGGGGGATTAGAGGAACGGGCGCTATTGGAATTTTTTCCAATTTACTTCGGGGGAAAAAATTTGGGGGGATGGGATGCGGAATGGGAAAGTCAGGTTCCATTGCAAATTTGGGGGGGGTGCAGGCCTTTTTCACTCTGTCAGTTTCCCTCCCCCCCGGTGTCGATTTGCTTGGGCGGCTAATGCTACGCTGTCTGGGGTTTTTAACTGTGGGGTTTTGGTTTCAGTGCCGGGGGGGCAGAAAGATTTGGTGAGCTCTATCTCGTTTACAGTGGTTTCGGGCCCCCGCTCCGGGGCAGCGGGGCCCTCGGGGTGGAAAGCCCCAAGAGTTACAGTACCGCGGACAGTTTTGCTCAGGGCGCTTAAACCGGGGGCGTGGGGGAAACGTACCCGCTTTGTGGGTGCTGTGGGAGCGCTGGTTGGAGGGGTTCGGGCCGTTGCATCGGGGGAAAGAGGGGGTTGCTCTCTTTGCTTTGTTTGCCATGCTCAAAGAGGGTGGTCGGGGTCTAAGGGTTTTCCCGGCGGTGGGTGGGGCCCTTTCTTTCGGCTTTAAGGCACGAGGATTGAGGGACGTGACGAAGTCGTTTTGGGTACGCAGCATTAAAGGTTTGAGGGGGGGGGTGCTCAGTGGATGGGAGGCGCCCGGTGGTGTTTCGCTGTTGGGGGCGATTGGGGTCCGTATTGGGTGTGTGTTCACGTTTTGGGGGAGGGGGCTTTTGGCTAGCCTTTCGTTGGGGTTTTTGGGGCATTGGGGTATTGGGGAATTTGTTTCTCCCGTAAACGGGTGCTGGGGGCTAGCAATGAGGATGTGCGCTTAGTGAAAGAGGGGGTTTAATGTGGTTTGGAATCAAGACGGATCAAAGGGGCGGGAAAAGAATTCGGCTGGTCGTGTGCAAGGTCGATAATGTGCCCGGGCGTTTTCTGGGTCATTACCGGCGGTTTTGGGGGGACCCCCCCCATTATTAGTGATGAGGATGGGTCATCTATCGGTTCCAATTTTTAGTCTTTTTCCGACGGTTTTTTTTTGGAATTGGGGTTTGGACCCTCCCAAATTGCCCCCCACTTCTTTCAATTGGGGCGCCATGGAGGCGGCTAGCCCCTTGGGGTGGATTTAACAAAGAAAAGGGGAATAGGAGGGGGGAGTCGGATCATTTCCCACTATCAACGGGCCGCATCTCGCTAAGGCCTCCGGGTTTTTAAGGGGGAAATGGGGGGGCGCAGGTGGGGAAAGGGGGGGAAGGAGCTTAATAATAAAAAAAAAAAAAGGGGGGGGGAGGTTTTTCAGCTCTGGGTTTAAAGTGGTACAAAAGTGGCCTTTTTGTTATCTTTTTGCCTGTGCTTGTTTCAGGTGGGTCCCCGGTTGGTTTGGTTTTTTGGCCACTCGTTGTGCATTGGGGGGACAGCGGGGGCTTTGCGAGCAAGTGGTCTCCAGTTTTGGGATCCCGAGGGGGTCGGGCAGTCCGGGGATCGTTTGGCGCGAATGTATGGAACCAGGGTTTTTCCGGGGTTCCCGGGGCATGCCCTTGGGACCGCCCCGGGGCGTGGTATTTCATGTTGGGGGAATGATTTGGGAACTCGCCCCATCCGGGGAAATTTATTTGGAAAAATTAGGTATGATTTGTTTTGGGGTTTTGGAGGCAGTACCCGGGGGTTTGATACGGTTTGGTCCGAATGGTATGGCTGGTCGTGGCGTCATGCGGGTTCGTATGGGCTTAACCCGGGGGGCCGGTAAAATGAACGGGCTGTCGCGCGTTTTTTTACCAACGGGGGTTTTTTGGGGCGTCACAGGGATTGGAACCCGGGGAAGGGATTTTTGGGGGGACGATGGGGTCACCGAAGCAGTAGGGTTAGATTTGTGGTCGTTAACATTGGAGAGGGGTTTGGAGAGAGCGTTGGGGCTGGGGGGGGGGGCGCATCTAAGGGGTCGGGCCCTTGCATGGCGGGGGGGTCCTTGGAGTCGTGAAATTGGTGGGGATCAGGTTTTTGGCTTGGTCCTAATTGGAAGTGACCGGCCCGGGGAAGGTTTGGGTCCCAAAAGGATGGGCCTTGGGGGCAGGGGGGCAGTGGTGGCCACCTGAGGGTTTTTGGTGCCCTTGGGCTTGGTGTGATGGTGAGGGTAAGACGTTGGGAATGGTCGCCAGGCTTGGCGGAGGTTATGGGAACCCAAGGACCCCAGCCCCCCAAATGGGAAAGGGAAAGGGCGGTTTTAGGAAAGGGGGTTATGAACGGGCGAATGGGGGTTTTGGGGGGCTATTCCCTTCGTTTTTAAAGTTTTTTTTTGTTATGTTTTAAAAAATGGCTGCTGTGGCCAATACATCCAACTATTCTCATGTTTTTATTGGGAGACATGGGGGTGAGTGGCCGGCAGAGATGGGGGCTGCACAGGGTCATGAAACCCCGCGTGTACCACTGTGTCTTTTAAGCCCGCCTTAATCCCGGCTGTCCAGCCACCCTTCACTGCTGTCTCCTGCAAAAGTCCTCCCTTTTCACTGTGTTTCCCCTGCTGTATAACTTGGGGTTTACCCTGGATGTGCATCCTTTTACAGCTAAACATCTGTTTTATCCCCACCTGCCTGCAACTTTGGCTACCCACCGCTTTCACCTTCATCTGCACCCCGTGGGCCCCGAGGATCCCTTACCAGACGTTTTGGCTTTGCGGCCCCGAAAAGTAACAAACAAAAAGTCATTTCACATAAAGGCACCATAATAATATCAGATGTTTGTCCCAAAGAATTTTTCGCAGAACAAGATATACTTTTTAATGATACCTTTAGTGTACCATATAATGTACTGGGAAACCAGAAAAACAATCTTTGTAGGGTGAAAAAGGGAAAAAAAATGCAATTGTGCCACTTTTATTGGGGGTTTTCTTTACAGAGTTCATTGTGTAAGTGACATATAGGACCTCATTTATCAAACCTGACCAGCAGTAAGAATGTCTTTGTTGTCCACAGCAACTGATCAGAGCTCTAAAGGGGTTGTCTCGCTACAAGGATTGCTTTTCATGTTAAAGATCTTGCAAAAACAAGTTACTTTGCAATATAGTTCCATTAACAGTGTCCTACCTATTCTGAGATATCCACTCTTATATGGGCTGCATCAGCTCCTCAGGTCGCTATAGCTACAGACCTGTTTGATCTATCCTGATAGGCTGCCAGCACTAGTTGCTATAGCTACAGACCTGGCTTCTACTGCAGCCTAGTGGAAGCCAGTAAGCACACCCCTGAATTCAAAGTGAAACCAAGAAAACAGGACTGAGGTAAGATGAATCGATGTAGTGAGATAACCCCTTTAACTTTTGCAGAGCAGTATAAGAAATGAAAGCTGTGCTCTGGTTGCTATGGGCAACAAAGACAATTTTACAGTTAACCAGTTTTGATAAATGAGGCCCACTATCTTTATTCTGCAGATGTATACAATTCTAGTGATACCAAAATTAAAATAGTTTTCACCATGATTTAAAAAATAAAAAAATAATAATAATTTTCTCCACTATAGGACATATATGATGGCTCATTTTTACGGGTTGAGGTGTAGTTTTATTGGCATCAATAGTAAGTAGATGCAGCTCTTTGATCACCTATTC
The DNA here is from genome assembly GCA_025379985.1 of Phyllomedusa bahiana. NCBI lineage: Eukaryota > Metazoa > Chordata > Amphibia > Anura > Hylidae > Phyllomedusa > Phyllomedusa bahiana. Next base: position 125,083 of record JAODAL010006949.1, read on the forward strand.
TTGCATTTTTTCTGTATGGCAGGATGACTAAAACAAAACATAATTCTAATGTTTGGTGTTTTATTTTTCTCTATTGTCTATAAAATGCAATAGGCTGTAACAACGATCGCACTCCCTAGTGGTGAAGCACCCTAGAGGGACTGAATGTTAAAGTAAAAAAATAAATAAAAATAAATTAAAAGTTCAAATCACCCCCTTTTTGCCATTTTACAGCTAAAAAACATAAAATAATAAAAAAAAAGTTATACATAATTGCATCTGTAAAAATACGATCTATTAAAATATAGCATAATTTATCGTGTACGCTGAACAAGCATAGAAGAAAAAAAATTCCAAATGCCAAAATTGCGTTTTTTGGCCATTTCACGCCCCCTAAAAATCTAAATAAGTGATTAAAAAATTTGCATGCATTCCAAACTAGTACCAACAAAAAGTAAAATTGTACCCTCACTGAAATCCGTAGGTTGAAGTTTCGCAGAAAATGACGTTGTGGTAATACATTTTTAGTATTACTACTTTTTTTTATGTTCATCTTTAATTTTTAATATGATGGAATAAAATTACAAGTTTTTATATATATTTTTTGTGGAGCAAAGTGCTGGATAATTGCAATAGGAACTATAGGATATCCCTTGGACTTCTGCCATGTATTACATGGTGCAAGTTTGGCCTAAAACAGCCATGTCTCAATGTTTTGGCTTTTTTAATGCAGGGATGAAAAAAAAAAAAATTATCTGCATCTCCAAGGGGTCAAACAACATCCCTTCTATCTCAAATTGGTCACCCAAGTTCTATCTGTTTCCATTACACAGACATGAAGTGCTCCTTTCCCGCCATTTTGACTCTGAATAGATTATGGACGCTCTCGCTAATCCTTCACCGCCCTGTCACCATTTATTAGACATGGCAATAATCTGTACAGTGTAGACAGCCTGTGATGTTTAGTTTATATTCTTATTTGTGAAAAACTGGCAGACATTACATGTAATGTGAGAGCTGAGGAGTCATGTAAAGGCCGCCCCCCTCACTCACTGCTAATGGCTGCCCCCCTCACTCACTGCTAATGGCCGCCCCCCTCACACCCTGGTAATAGCAGCCCCCCTCACACCCTGCTAATGGCCGCCCCCTCACACACTGCTAGTGGTCGCCCCCCCCCCCACACCCTGCTAATGGCCACCCCCTCACACCCTGCTAATGGCTGTCCCCCTCACTCACTGCTAATGGCCGCCCCCCCCACACCCTGCTAATGGCCACCCCCTCACACCCTGCTAATGGCTGCCCCCCTCACTCACTGCTAATGGCCGCCCCCCTCACTCACTGCTAATGGCCCCCCCTCACACACTGCTAATGGCCGCCCCCCTCACTCACAGCTAATGGCCGCCCCCCCCCCCCACACACACACCCTGCTAATGGCCGCCCCCCCCCCCCCCCACACCCTGCTAATGGCCGCCCCCTCACACCCTGCTATTGGCTGCCCCCCTCACTCACTGCTAATGGCCGCCCCCCTCATTCACTGCTAATGGCCGCCCCCCCTCCCCCCTCACACACTGCTGCAGTACACGCCTCATGTTCCGCCCACACACTGTATATATGTAGAGGGCAGGGGAGCTCTGCACTATATTCACTGAGGCAATCCTGAGGGGAAGAGCAGACACCATGGTGCAGTATCTAGAGTCCCTGGTAAATGCTGACACGTGTTACCCTACAGTTTGGGCTGAGGTGACAGCCATGGGGAAATTCATGGTTATCCCCTTAACTGCTGCAGGGCACTGAGGGAAAGTGTTTGGTCCTGGTAGTGACTGGATAGATTATCATCACAGGAGGCATCTGCAGCTTCCATGAGCCTCTTATATCACTAACGTCGTGGGTGGTAAACACTGGGGCACATTAGCTAATACTGCCTAATACTTAGTGTAAATCTAGACTGACAGGCTAAGAATGTTCCGGATGTATGACGGCAGCCATGTTGTGTGATAAATCTGCTGCACGTTCAGGCACTTGTCTATCTTTACACCACCTATTAGTCGGCTTGATTTTAGTCAATTTTGTTGAATGTGGTGCAGAATGAGCTAAAACCTTTCCATAATAAATGTGGTGTAAAGCATCTAAATCAAATTCTGGCACAGTCACCTTAGTAAATGTGCCCCTTTGTCCTCTATTGCAGTGTCTACAGCATATGGGGGGATGTATTAAGCCTGGCTTTAAATATACCTGTCCTAATGAAAAGTGTGGCGGAAAAGGTTCACCATTATACTCAGCGCAAAATGTATAAAGTTATTTACGCTCATATTCTGTGAAAGTCGTAAATTTTTTGCGTTTGCGTAAAAAACATTGCGACTTTAGAGCTGTTTTACACCAAGCTCTTCAGTTTTTTTGAAAAGTAAGTAAAACTTATATAAACGGCATGGCCTCTCACTGCCCGACAAAATTATGCCAAAAAGTGGCGCAATTTAACCAAGAAATCTACTCTAGATACTAGATTTTTTTTAGACAGACGCACAGACCATGAAAGATGCATCAAATTTATTAAGCCTTTTACTCCTGTGCACTTTTCACTAAGGGTATGTTCACACGGCGCGTTGGATCTGATTTTGGAACCGTTTTTAGATGCGTGTTTGGATCTGTGTTTCAGCCCCTAAATGGACCCAAACGTGCATCTAATAATGTGCAATGTGATTTACATTGCTTTCAATGTAAAACATGCATCTGCATTCAGACAAGTGATTGCCGATGCGTGTTTACATGCGTATAACGGATGCATCTTTCAGATCCGTTCAAAGAATTTTCATGTCAATTCTTGATCTGAAAGACACAGCAAACGCTGCCAAAACGCATCCAAACACGCACCTGCATGTTGGATACGATTTGTGCAGTGCTTTTGGATGCGTTTTTCGGATCCAGAACGGATCCAACACACTGTGTGAACATACGCGCCGTAAATAATGTGCATGTCACTTTCTCCCCCCGGGGCGGATTCGCCGAGCGGGGAGGAGCGACGGAATCCACTGTTCTCTATGAGAGCAGTGGATTACCGTAATGACTCCGACGGATTGGCGCCGTACTGCAGCGCAAATCCGGCGCGCTGTACGGCGCAAATCCGCGGCAAAATAAGCCGTGTGAACGAGGCCTAAGACAGACACACTTTCAGCCAGTCTGCATACATTTCTACCAAAGTGTCTATAAGATATGGGGGGAATATATTAAAGGGAACCTGTCACATAGTTTATGCACCCCATGCTGAGGACAGCACAAGCTAGTGTCAGACCTGCTGTTTCCAGCGCTGTGTCCCTTATTCTGTAAGATGCTGTAGTTTTAGAGCATTTAATGCTCAAATCTTACTCATGAGTAGGTGTTAGCCCCGCCCACCAAAAATTAGCTCCGACCACTGACAATTTTTATCTTGTTTCTACCTATTCAAAGTAATAGGTTTATAAGTTGATGCGGGCGGGGCTAGTCTCAGATGGGCGGGGTTTGAAAAAAAACAGACTCTTTGAATGACTCTTCTGGCTGGAAACTTCAGATTTGAGCAGTAAATACTCTAAAACTACAGCATCTTACAGAATAAGGGACACAGCGCTGGGAACAGCAGGTCTGACACTAGATTGTGTTGTCCTCAGCAAGGGGGGCATCACCTATGTGACAGGTTCTCTTTAAAGGGGTTTTGCCAGGAAGTGCCTTATCTGCTAAGGCTATGTTCACATGGCTTAAAATGGGACCTATTTCAGTCCGTAATTACGCGCTGTACTGCGAGAATTACGGGCTGGAATACGTCCCAGTCATTACGGTAATCCACAGTTCTCATAGAGAACTATGAATAACGTCTCCTCTCCCCGCTCGGCGAATCCGCCGCGGAGGGAGATAAGTGACATGTCATTTTCTATGGGCCGGCGAGGTGCCGGCCCCCCGCTCCCGCCCCGCCCCCGTCCACACAGCGTAATTGCGGGGCGTAATATGCCGTGTGAACATAGCCAAAGACGCAAAAGTAAATAAGCCATGCTGAGCTGAGAGAGAGAGAGACTGTCAGAGCACAGAGCCATCCATAAGGGATCGTGTGCAATGTTCACTCAAATAATCACACCACAACTAGTGGATTCTGTATACAAAAGACAACACCTTTCTCCACAGCCTCTTGAAAGTTCCTTCATGTTCCCTGTCATCAGATAAAGCAGGGATCTACTCAGATAATCAACAAAAATTAC